>CM052335.1:26519304-26698450 GCA_028455595.1 Lasioglossum vierecki
CGAAAATACACTGAGCTGACGGAGGGAAAATATTTAAAAATAGTGTATAAATCCTAAACGCAGTATTTTAAAAATTTTTTTGTAATATTGCATTGTCATCCAGTTCTTAGCTATGTGGAAAGTTTCAATTCTCTAGCTCATCGGGAAGTTAGTTTAAAATCAATTGCAAGATTTGTACCGAACAATCAGACAGGCAAACAAACAGTCAAACAAGAAAGCGAGCTAGTAATTACGATTACAGATAGTTCCATTATCGATCAGAATTACCACGAAGAAGAAGACAATTTATATCTATTACCTCTCTGTTCTATAATGAATATCGGGAACAACAAAGTGTTACTCAACTTCGCAGCCTTGCACTGGAATTTATTTTACGATCACGCAGAACTTCTTTATCGATCAAAGTTTCTTAGAAGAAGAAAATTGTCTGTAGGCCGTGCACGAGGGTGAAGCAGATCGCGTGACAACAATATTAAAAGTTTAGTTTATTGACTTGTAAATATTTTCGGTAAAATCTTTTTGTCTAAGAAACGATTGATGTGCTCGAATAGCAGGGGTTCCCCGATAATTGTTATAATTGAGCACACCAGCCGCGGGAAATTGGGTCGGACACATGCAGACAGAAGTTTCTACGTGATTAACGAACATTCTCTGAACTTGCTGGAGCGAAATATATACCGATGGACAATCGAAATTCCAATGTGTGTTTCGAAATAAACGAAAACCGACTGCCACCGTTTTAAAAGAACTTCAGGCTGGCAATGCCAACGTGGTTAAAAGTTGGACGAGACGCAGCGAATGAATATTTTAGTAGAAACGCCGTTCTGTATCGTACAGTGCCGGATTAACCAAGTGCGGGGCCCGTAGCAAATGTTACCAGCGGGTTCTAGGTTTTGATTGATAATATAAAAAACAACACACGATGAATGACTTTTTTAGTAAAAATATCTGGGAACGGTGTCGACCAAATTTTAAGTCAATTTTCTGCTGCACGCGCGGGCCCCGTAGCATTTGCTACTCCTCCTACGAGGCCTAATCCGTAGACTAAATATTGCACGAACTCATTATGGAAAAGAATAAATGAAAAGTAAAATTGTAGAAGTTCGTGAAAACAAATAATCGACGAGACAGCGTGCTTTGATGCCATGATAACAATAATCACAGAGCACGTTATCGTACTCTAGATGTCGCGATATCTAGAGCAATGAGGCACTCGACGAGTCCATAAACTTTGGTTTAGTTTCATCTTTACGAAGAAGGGGATGCTATTCTGTAGATAATTTTACATTACGCTCCATTAAAGCTAGAACCACCAGATGGACACAAAAAGATCCGTGTTAAATCATTCCTTTTGCTACAATTGTGAAGATGCTTTATGCAAAATACACAAAAGTCTTGCAAGGTTTTAACCCTTTAAAGATATGGGAAATAAATGATCGGATTAAAAATACAAATGATCATTGATATTTAATAAGGGACGCTTATAGTCAAGACCAGATCTAGCCCGGTAAATGCAGTTTTAATATAGGATACCGAAGCAACTGTGCCAGGGATATAGTTGAACCGACTTCCTGCGAACTTTGCTGCAAATGCATTAGAAATTTAGCATGTTGCTGCTTTTCAGACATGATACTCGCTAGATTGAGGACTACAAAAAACTTCGTAGAAATTAATTTGATTGACACATTCTTATCGATGTTTCAGTCCGGCTCGCGAAACAATAATATTTTTCACTGAAACCGCCATCGAAGTTAAACCGTGGAGCAATGCCGACATATTGAAAGCTCCGTATCTCAGATAACTCACAGTGGGCAATTCGGACGAAATTTGTTTCAACATCAAAGAACCTTTGATAGAAATGTGATAGAGTGATGAAATATTTTTTAAATTGAAGTTGAAACTTTGTAGAATATGAGAAAAACAGGGAGATTATGGTACAAACGTTTTTTAACCTAGATAAAATTCGTTAAACTTGTACAATTTCAAGAAAATTCAGATTTTTCAGTACCACGCGTGGAAAAACTTTTTTTAATAGATGCTATACATCATATCGCGTAAATTTTTTCACGCTGATTTCAAATCTGATTTCAAAATTTGTCTACGACATCAGGATAATGCCAAAAATGTATTTTTGTGACAAAAAACTAATAAAATCATTTTTTCGTTCAAATGATTTGATAACACGTTAGTTTGTAGGTATATCGTGTTTTCATACATGGAACACAATAAAAATAATAATAATGAAGTATTTTACCGTTTACAATTACTTACGAAATATGAAGCATTTCACATCTCGTCGTCACTTGTCGTTTCGCTCTTATTACTACTTCAATTTTCTTGAAATTGTACAAGTTTAACGAATTTTATCAATGTTAAAAAACGTGCTTACCATAATTTCTCTATTTCCCCCATATTCTACAAAGTTTCACTTCAATAAAAAAATTTTCATCGCTCTATCTCATTTCTATCAAATGTTCTTTGATTTTGAAACAAATTTCGTCCGAATTGCCTAGTGTGCGACGCAGGAAGCTTCAACCGTAGCGTCCAAGGAAGCCCTTTAATGCTCAGAAGCAATCTACGCCTGCAAACTTGCACATACTTCTCACAGAAGCCAGGATTATAACGAACTGAGCTGAGTTTCTTTTTGGGTTTTGAACTTCCTTTTGAAAGTAGCATGGCTCGACTATAATGCTTTCTATGCCGTCATAACACTCAAGGGCCGCTTTTCTATGGCGCTTCAACGTTTTCCAGTTTATCGCTGAAAAAGGTAGATCCAGCGACAGTGATTAATATCATCCTGGAACTTTTTTATCGTAAATGCGCTGCTGGTACTATGTGTATAGTTTCACTCGATTACACCGGTCGACAAAATTAAAAGTGCCCTCTCTCTTCTCGTAACCATTAGGAACTTCTGTGGAAATTTTAATTAACACACTATTTTAAACGTTCCGAACGCATCTCTTGTCCGTTCGTTAAACAGTAAATTATATGCGCCATGAATACTTGTTTGTTGGATTGTAGTTCTTGATTCTACTTCGAAGTGGGTTTCAAGAATAATTGCACACCATTGCACACGAGTGCACCTAATCTGTGAGGACGTAGCTGCATTATAGAAACTAAACTTGTTGTGGATACACAACAGATGGCATCGTTTAATCAATTTAAAGTTTGACAGTGTCTCGAGCTGAGCATCGGTAAATTGACTATAGTTTACTGCTGCATAATAATACTCCTGTCCACTTTTCCGATCTTCTAAACCGCATTAATCGAATTCGAGAAGTTCTCTGGACACCTCCGATCTTTTCTTATTGTAATAACAAACCTGAAACTGTTCGATCAACCGAAATTTGTCGAGGAAGAAAAATTAATTCGTCATCCCCGGTTGAAAGGTCAAAAAGTGTTTGAAGCCGCGGGGGATGCTGCGCTAGAAACCGGCTAACTTGTAAATTACAAATGACGTTTTCGGAACAGAGCACCGTGTACGGTACGCGACGGCTGAAAAATGGTAATGGAGGAGTTTCCGTGCCGGAAATAAAATTTCAGATGAGCAATGCGAGCGCATCGATGGCTCCTAAAAGCGCCAGATGCGTCTAAAACGTACAGCAGATACGAATTCGAAAAATGCTCGTATCTCGCTTTGATAATTCACCGGATAAGGAGTATACGAGGAACGATTCCATTGAAAAATTATTTACGCTTTCGGGCTGCCAACGAGGAGAGCATAACTGCGAGCTTCTGTGACACGACTTATGTGCCTTGGCTAAATAAGACCCGCGTAATCCTGCTAATCCTTTCGGAAAATAACGGGTCAAACGATAACCACGAAATTAGGGGAAGCGCTATTGTACAAATTAATTCGAGGTCCCGACACTAAATTAACTGTTGCATTTATTCACCCTATACGTATTATAATAATAACTCAAATGAAAATGTAGTTTATTAAAGGTATTATCAGTTACGGGGCTTAGTAAATTTCGCGTATACACGTGAGAAGGGCAAAGAATTCAATTATACATACTTTGGACATTGTTGAGATCGGGTTGGTGAGATTTTTCGCGAGTGCTCGAGATCTCTCTCGAACGCAACGAAGAAACAGCAGCGTAAAGTAGAGTTAATCGGTCACGGAGCTCCCTGGAAAAAGCGTTGCCGGAGCTAGCTGAAATTTCCTGGGGGAATTACGAGGTAGCTGTTTAATGCGCGAAAATGCAGCAGGTTCTCTAAATGGCGCAGTCCGTACCGGGCTAGTTAACGACCCGGAAGGTGTTCTTCCCGGATTTTCGAAACGGCAATGAAGCTGTACTACGGTTCATCTTATTCTCCTATTCTTCTGCCTGCCTAATCTGCCGTACGAAATCAATTGAAAATTGTTTCAACGTATACAAAGACGCTCCTGGCTTCTGACGCGAAAGCAAGGCGAATCTGCTGGGTTGATCCTGTTTTTAGAGAAGCGCCATTTCGGATACGGCCATTAGATCCCAGAAAACAACGCGAACGGTAACGCGATTAGTCAGGGAACCGGTCGAGGCGAGCGTATTAAGCTCGAACGCTGTCCTTTATCTATATCGATTGTGCCGAGGATGGTTTAATTTATCGCACGGTAAAACAAGTTTTTAATGGCAGCTCTCGATCCGGGTAATGGAGCAGAAAGTAAGTCGCTTGTTGGGCCGCGCTACGTCTGGGGAATTAACAAAGGAGATGACGTCACGGCCAGGGTGGAGAACGTTGGGGGTGAACGATGTGTAACTAGAATTGAGGGGCAACAGTTACCATCCCTCTATCTCTGCTAGATTAGAAGGGAAAGGTAGTTATTCAGGTGGGTTGTTTTAAATGCCTCACCCGGTATACATCACGTACCGGCTGAAGTGTAATTGAAGTTAACCGTATTAAATGCACACGTTCGCAGGGATAGGAACACAGAAGTTGTGGAGCAGGGAAGTTGTCGACTGGCAAGGGAATTGACCTTCGTCATTTACTTTCGGAATTGTTGCAGTAGAAGTTAGTTTGTTCTGTCATATTTTTCAGTCAGTCTGCGAGAGGGCGCAGTAGTCGGGCAAAGTAAATTATCGACGGTTAGGCGTCTAAAACAGTGGCGCGAGCTGAGCAACAGCCAGCCGCTTTGAACTCGTTAAAACTCGGTTCTGCAAATCCCCTTTGCAGAAACACTGCCACGGGACCAGCTCGGAAAAGTAAACGCGCACTCCTTATATTACTCCCGTTTCATTTTATTACGCGGATTTTATTCTTACACGTGATTGTGCTCATCTAATTAATCCGCCGCACGAATCATGAGCACATTCTAGATTTATCCTCGCATAGTAAAGTATTTTTCTTGGTTGCCCTGCAGAGTCTCTGTTGCCACTGGAGCGAAGGGATCAGAAACGTAACATCAGTCGTATCGACGAGACCACAAACATTATGGTATTAATGTAATAATTAGTGATGGAACGCCCCCTCTTAATTAGTACGCGGCTTTAGCCAAAACAAAGTACTCTGCTGCTACCAGCTGCCAAAACGCATTTGGGCTGCCCTAATTTCGGCAACTGTACGGCTGCCATCGGTATATTATCGCAAGACTGGGCGCGTTTACCCGAAATCCTCTTTATTTGAGCGACTTGCCGTAGATCGGTGTCACAGAAAATATTCTCGGACGATTTCGTTCAAGTTTGCTAACGATTCGGTCATTTCGTGCAAAAACGTCAGTCCATATTTGACGGTCCGATCTTCATTATACAGGGTGGGGCAATAACTATGTCCACCTTGAATATCTCCGTTATTTGTAATACTATGGAAAAATTACTTTCTATGGAAAAATACTATGGATGAATCACTTTCCATTTAACGGAATTTAGTTTTTTGCTCAATAAAAAGCATTCCAAATGTCGATTAATTTAGTACTGATACTGATATTGGTATTTCAACAACTGCAGTTGTGTTTGAGTGAGTTTAAAAGATTCATATTTGCCGCCATTTTTCGAATTGGTCAATACTACAATTCGTTCTCGGTTCAAATCTTCACGGTTTACGCAGTCCACTTGTCACCGGCATGGAATCAACATGTTGTTCCGTAATCTTTAAGAATACAAATTAATACCTTTACTTATAAGCATGTGAGTCTTCACACAATTTTTAAGCCCAAATTCTTTTTTATTTCCTATTTACGTGAAAACACGTTTGCCTAACCGTTCTATAGTTTATACAAAATAATATTTTTGTTTAATTCTTACAGACGCAATAATGAAATTTTCTATTCTTGAAAATGGTCTAGATTGAGACCAAAACGTTGAATTAAATTTCATGTGATATTTTGCAAATTTGCTTATGTTCCAACCACGATCGAACCAGTGCGCCGATAATATTAATTGTAGTTTAAAACAATTGTCTATCGAGATTCAGAGTTACTATGGAAAAATGTTATGAACAAAATTTGCACGGTCCAGAGGGGGACATGTCGTGACAGGGACACTTTCTGCGACGGTGAAGGCATAGAGGACATTTCAAGATCACCACATAGTTATTGCCCCATCCTGTATAGAATTGAAAATTCCATCATCCAGGTAGAAAAACTGGTCGATTTCTAAAAATGCCATCGTGACTTGAAACGTGTGCCATCAATTACGACGCCGACTGTACATTCTCACGGCGAATCCTCTTCATCCCTCGAGCGTTTTGAACGAAACCACTCGAATCGGAAATTGCAAGTGTAGCCACGTAAACTGGCGCGTGACCGGATTACCCGGTGCTAGACTTCGTCACACGCGCGTCCGAGTACAACCCAAAAGAAAAACGAAACGAGACTACGGGGAAAAATTATGTTCCCGGTGGCAGTGGTCTTGCAATTATTGAATTAGACGGGCCGAGACAGTGGAATCGAAACACCGGAGTAAACGTGGCGCCAATTATCGACAGCCGACTCGGCTGAATAATGCATAAAGGTGACAGTTGTATCGATCGATCCTTCCGACTATATTCGACCGTCACTATATTTTCTTTGGCTCCTACCTACGACGTCCTCAAATAGAGCCGACTAATCGACGATCTCGGGGGATCTGTGATCTTTCGCCGAAATGCATTTAGAATTTTACGGCTCCGAACGCAATCGACTGAAATTATTTACCGCTAAACAAATAAGCAAACCGATTGACCAATATTTAAAAACTTGAGCGCAAGTCGATAAGGATCTGTATTAAAAATAGCGAATAATAAATGTCGAACGAAGCAGCAAAGTCGGCATTAAAATGCCAGGAAATATAAGGAAAAAATACCGGTTTCAAAACCGCTTTAACTTTCGCCACGTTCCCCTCCTAATTGAAATTACTTTCCTCCCTCGCCACTTTACTGCCTATTTTCTTTCGCGAAAGTTCTCCGCGGCAAAGGCGGGATTTCAGTTAAGCGCATTCGAAAATCTTAATTTCTTTCCCGTAATACCATACATAAAGTAAAGTTACGAGTTTCGAGATAATTTATCAGCTTCCTCGAAACGCTTTAATGCGATACTTTTATACATTAGACACCTCGTAATATTTTTCCCCTTTTCGTTCTTTAATTAAGAAGTTTCACCGGCTCGTTAAAATGTTAAGGACGCCCATTTCCTCCATCGTTTGCTCGTTCGCTGTTCACGTAACGAATCATAACATCGGAAAATGGACTTTCTCGTTCGGAGTAAAATGCAGTAAGGAGATGAAACAATTAAGAATATACTATATCTTTCTGTACGTACGAATATAATATTTTCAGATCGTGCTCTATTCTCCATTTAGACAAATAATTATTGTTCTCATGTTTATTCAATAGGACGATCTGCAGTGAAAACGTACAAAGCGTAGAAGTGGAGAGGAGAGCGAATCCAAGTTCGATATACATAGAATACTAAGGTATTCTAGTTTGAAAAGGGTTTTATATTCGACATCAAGATCATGTTTATTAAAGCACAGCCAAGTAAGACCCCTGCGCATCTGAATAGGGTATTGGCAGTCCCATTGGGACTGTAACCGCATCTGATTGTGCCTCGTGAATCGAATTCTGCTTATCGAAATCCGTGCTGATAAATATGGATCGACCTGCGCAGACGGCGTCTCGATTTTATCGGCAAACAGCCCATCACGGATCTCGGCGTTCAATACTGGCCCACAAAATTTCAATAAACTCCCGTAATTATCGGAAACGACCAAACGAAACCAATCGTGTAATTAACGCGGCGATTCCATAAATCCAGTCGCGGAATTCATGAATCATTGTATTGGAAAACTTTTACTGCGATTTCGCTGTTTCAAGTTTTATTTGCGGCATTTACAATTATAATTCCATGAAATTTTTCTATCGAGAAATCGCCTCCACACGTTGTTGACTTTCATTTACATAAAGCGGCTGAACGAACTCGACGGTAATGAGTTTGCCAAGTTAACCAAATCTTTGTTTTACCGTATGACATCCGGTAAACCATCGGAGACAGGCAGACCGAGGAAACGGTCGATAAACGCCACACATTTGCCCGAAACTGAGAAACATCCGATTCCGCGGGAACATCCACCGGACAAGTGGCAAGTTATCGATTTCCCTGTCAATATTGCATTCTTCGTGTGTCAGCGTGAAACAAGTCTCGCGTGCTCCCATCGTCGTCATTTGCTGTATCCGTAAATTAAGAAATAATACTTTAACTAGAAACAGTCGATCTGTCCATGAACACTCACGAAAGAAATTTATTTAACGTCACAAGCTGAAGCATCGCTTTTCATAGACTCGTTAGCTGCCGAGATATTCATTGAATCACGGAAGCGAAGCTTGTGTGAAATTTTCGTGTGAACCAGCGCGAAACAAGATGGCCGCGAGGAAGGCCCGTCACAGAAAATTGTTCAGCTTGTCGAGAAGATTACGTACGACCATAACCTTCGTAGGTCGATGATCTATGACACACGGGGGAAACCTTCGTCGAACCCATCTGGATAGTATTGTTCTTTTTTCCCTTGCTCGCACCCCTTTCTGCGATAAATCGTGTGTACCGAGTGTGCTCTGGCACGGTATCCAATGCGGTCGAGAAATTTTCCCGTTCTCTGGGTGCCCCCCCCAAAAAAAACGACGAAACGGGGGAAAAAGAAAAACGCAAACGCTACAAGATATTCCCACCCTCTCGAGACGGGTGCTCTCGTGCTCCTTGCTGGCTAAGGGATGAAATTCGTCCGGGAGCTCGGGATGTATCTCTTATGTTCGTTCGAACCGAACGTTTCCGGATCAATGAACAACGTGCCGGCATATAGACTTGGAACAGAGTAATTGAGGATCGAATATGCAAATTGAATTTTAGATAAGCGCTGGGCCGAAGTATTTTCATCCGCTCGCAACCACAATCTTCAGTCTAAATCGAATCGATCAACGCGAAGCTATTCAGGCTCGCTGTTGGCTGCAAGGTTTCGCTATTATCAACCCGTGTGGATCGCACTGTGCATTTAGGTGAACCCGTGTTCTTTCACGAATGTTCCAATAAGAAAGGATCTAGCCGACTAAGCATAGTCCAGCGGCCCCGGCTACAATCTTCATTGATACTGTGTGGAAAACAATGGTTTTAGATTGAAAGATTACCCACTAAAATTTTAAGTCGCTGACCCCTCAAATAAGGATGATATGAGAGTAAATACACTTAACGGTGTCGTCTTTTCTCGATTATTTATTTCATTACTCTTATTCCTTTTTATTTTTCTTTTCATAATTTTATTCCAGAATTCTTAGTTTCATCATACCATGTGAATGAACGGCAAAACCGCGAGGCGCTGCCTTATTGTAATATTATAATAGCTTAATTTCATTTGTTTTTTAATTCTTTAACCATGTTCGACCAATTCGATTGTTTTTAAACTTTGGAATATGTTAGATTGGTAACAGAACATTGTTCTTGAATTTTTTGGAAGTGATCACTCGAAGGGGTATTTGCAATTCCCACCCCTAAAAAATTAAATGATTTTTTCTACTCTTAATAATTTGATCACAATTGTAACAAAAATATATGATATAAAGGACGTAAGTATGAATATTTTGGGTATTTTTTTATCTGAATAACTTGATTAACCCGAGAAAAAAAATGATAAACTTAAGAGTATTTACCCTCGTATAATCCTTACATGAAGGGTTAGTGACTTAAAATTTTGCAGTCCCTCCTCTTAAAAAATTAAATGATTTTTTTTACCTTTAATAATTTGATCGCAATCGCGAGAAAAATATTATACAAAAGAGGTAAGTTCGAGTATTTTCGTTTTTTTTAAACTGAATATCTTAATTAATAACGGAAAAACAAATACTACAGTTAAGGATATTTGCCCTCATATCGTCCTTACATGAAGGGTTAACGACTTAAAAATTTAGAGGTTATCTTTCAACCTAAAATCATTATTTCCACACAATATTAATAAAAATTGTGGATATGCTTAGTAGAATACCTTTCTAGATTGGCTTCGATTCGCCGTGATCGAATTGATCGGATGAAACTACGTTTCACTGCGAATGCTTTGATTCGACTGTGCAAATGTCCGAGCGGTAGCTATTACTTGATTACTGTCACAGCGGAGCATGTCTTCTTTTGTTTGATTTCTTGTTGAATTCGACGGTAGCTGAGCTCGCTGTATCCTATTTTCCGGGCATTACTATGATTTACCTGGAGTCTTATCGGTAAGAAGGACATTCGACACTGACGGGCTAAGCGGTCAGAATACAATATCTGCATGATACGGAGCTATCCTCGCAGCTAGCTTTGTGTCTCGTATCGTGGTGGAAGATAGATTAAATGCGCGCCATGGGAACGCTGGGGCTTCTGTATTTTTGAACGGACAGCCCCGCGGACCGTCCACGCTATTCCTTTCTTCGATATATTTCTGGACGACGAACTACAACGCCGGACTTCAGATACGAGCATCGAGCCCGTTAGCGATGATGTTATTTTAATGCGACGCGTGAGGTCGTTAGGAAAATGCAAAAATACTGTTAAACATCACGGAAGAAAATGTTTCTTCGATGTTGAAAATTTTTATTTAGAATTCTACGTTGTCAACTGCGAATCCTTATGCAAAACAAAAAATGTTCGCATTGATTGCAGGACACAGGAGCCAAATAAAAATCCGTGGTCTAGTTACACTGCCCAATAACAAAAATGTTACCATATAACTGTTGGGTATATCTTATACAGTTGTTGACGCTGATTCCGAATCTGGTCTCAATTTTTCTTCTACACGCACAGTTTCTGAGAAATTTGAGTTTGAAGAAATACATGTTTTTCGACTCTGAACAAATATTGTGATATTATTATATAAGATATTGTATTGTTCTTTACAGCAAAAGATTCTGGAGACTTTCCCGAATCCAGTGATGTGTAATAGTAATACGTTGTGATTGTTTGAGCATGTTTAAGCAATCATTAAAGACGGTGAGACACCACTTTTGCACACATTTTTGAGGATATTCTTCAATTTATATAAAAAAATAAAGGTCCAGCGGAAAATCGAATTACACCACGCGATACAGCAGACTTTTATCTTGAGAAACCACCTTTTCAACTTTCCAACGTCGATGTATGTTTCTGACCAGAAAATACAATATCTGTGCTTGATATGAGTGCCGCCAGTGACGCTCACCACTGGAGCGGGCGTCTACCGGGCCGTATCCCGTGGAACGTTCGCTCTAGTGGTGAGCGTCCCTGACAGTAACTCATGTCGGACTCGGATATTTTGTTTTCTGGTCAGAAAAATACGTCGACATTGGAAAGTTGAAAAGGTGGTTTCTCAAGTCTGCTCTATCGCGTGGTGTGGTTCGATTTTCCGCTGGACTCTTATTTTTTCAGATAAATTAAAAAATATCAAAAAACGGTGCAAAAGTGGTGGCCCTCCGTCTTTAAAGATTGTTTAAACATATTTCAACATGTATTTTACAGCGTATTACTATTCCATATCTCTGGATTCGGGAAAGTTTGGAGAATCTTTTGCTGTGAAGAACAATACAATATCTCATATAATAACATCACAATATTTGTTCAGAGTTGAAAAACATGTATTTTTTCAAACTCAAATTTCTCAGAAAGTGTGTGTGTAGGAGAAAAATTGAGACCAGATTCGGAATCAACGCCAAAAGCTGTATAAGATATACCCAACAATTATTTGGAAACATGAAAAAAGTTGAAATTTGTTGGACAGTGTTATTAGCGATATCAATAAGTTCTGTTCACAGGAGAGTTACGTTTGATTAAAGGTTGTATATTGAACGAGCGAATGGTCATTATATAGCTGAACCGAGAACCGAAGCGGTGTTGAAAACGTCGGTTTTGACGTGTTATTCCTGTATTATTTTCCACAGGGAAGAGGACTTGTTAGAATCGCACACAGTTTCCATCGAAGGCCTTCGTCCGCGTATTGCAAGCGGAGCAGAACGGCCGAGCGTGCGGAAATCTTATTATCGGGGCGCATCCGACGCATCTGATGCTTTCGACGCGAGATCGGAAGAACGATCGCTGGGGCTGCCACGATTCGATTTCGCTTGCAGTGCTGTCCAGACAGCTGTCTCGCTATGCACTTGCAAATCTGATCTGAAACGATGGTAATGTGATTTTGTGGGTTTTATTTTGATTATTTACGCGCGCGCGCGTAAACAACTTAATACGTTCAAATTGTCCGTCCAGAGACAAGCTTCGCGACTTTAATTAATTTCCACGAAGGGGAATTACATTGATTCATTATTTTTCTATTTCGTTCATACATACATGCTATCCTTATTTTTCGCAATTTTTTTGGGTTACCATGGGTACGTCGACAACCGATTTCGCCGACACTGTTTTCATCGATACGGTCAAATTGTCTACACATGTTTTTATCGACAGGTTTGATTCGTATTTGCTAATGTTGAATGATCGTTATTGTCACTGTTACGTTCTAAGCGCATTTAGTTGTTTGTATATTAAATAATAAAGAGAAGTACAAAGCATTTCTTCAAATAAACAAACTTTATTAATAGGTACACGTAAATGAACAAAAATCATAATATTTCAGTTAATTTCAAACATAATTGTGTAAATACATACACAAAATTTAAATAAACAGGACAAATGCTACGAGTATACATATAGAGATTACGAAACATAACTTTGTAGAATAATTACACAAATATCAAGTAATTAAATTAAGGCGATATATTGTGTGGTAAAGCCTTTAAAAGATCCATATCACTGTACATTTCTCGGCTTTCTAGTATTTTATCATGTTTTTATTAACTCGCTTTCTTGTTTATTTGTTTGTTCCTTCTAATATGTTCTTCTCTTAAACGATTTTTTCTTTTTTGTTTCGGCAGTGTTATATATTTTTCTTATTTTTTTATATAGCTATCAATTCGTGGAAACGAATGAATTCATATTATACCTGTGGCAAAACACGGACTGTCGATGTAAACATAGGGTCGATGAAAACATAGTGTCGGTCAAAATCTTGTCGACGAAAACAGTGCCGGCAAACCAATGGTAACCAATTTTTTTACATAACAAGAAGAAATGACTGAGACTGTCCCTTCAGCAATGTTTGTTTCATTATCGCGCAGAGGCGTGCCATTCGCTTCGTAGTACTTTACGTTACCTCAGCGGGAAATACATTATTGAGATCCTTGTGCAAGTCCCCGAGAGGAAATAGGCTCTTTGTTCACGCAAACTCGCATTGTGCACAATTCACCTTGTCCCGAAGTTTTCTACTAGTAAATATTGCGTTCACAGTTCTCCGATGTTTCGTGCAAAACGTTAGTGATACCTAAATCATGTCTTCTACACGATATATGTAAATCAGATTATTATATTATAGTGGGAATCGTTTTAATCAGAAGCTTAACAGAAAAACGTTGGTGTAAGTTGAATAATAAAATGATTTAAGAAATTTTGAATTAACTGTATCGGGTTCATGGAAATGCCCCAAGAAAAATGCCGTTCCAACTGTCACGGAGGCTGCTCGACGGTATTGTCGAACGAGACCATTGACAACAAGATCCAGTGGAAAGAAAGTATTTGCGCTGTTCCTCCTGCCGCGAACGTTTGCATAAAAGAAAGTCGCGACGCCGGAAGTTTCGTGACGCTGATTCATGAAGTCGACACTGGTATTAAACGAAGATTAATCTTCGACGTGGGGAGCGGAAGGAATGGACGAGTCGCGGGGCAAGGAAGAAACGCCGGATAATCCATTATCAGCTCCACTATCAGAAGTCTGAGCTACTGGGATCCGAATTCATCGCTCTTTCCCCATCTGCTCGGAGACAAATAAAAGGATTTCAATCTCCGAGCCTTGTTTTCCCCGTCCCTACTTTTTCCCTCATAATTCTGACATTTTTTCGGGGCTAATAATGTCCCTTGAATATAAATGGCTGTAAAATGTTAAATATTTCTTCTATCGATAATTGTAACAAATTGAAAATAACGCAATGACATTATATAAATGCTCTTCATTCCACGTCTTCATGCTTTCGTATAACTGACGTATACGATACAGCTACGATGTTTCTTGTATGGCAGGCTGCTTTCCTTATTCTCCCAACGGACCATGAAAATGGAAATCCGTATGTCGAACAATATCGAATAGTAGTATTGTCGAGGGAAGTCTCCAAGCACTTCTTCGGTTCTCGCAGAAAAAAAATTCCATCGAGGGAAAGACTGCGCTGTCAACGCAATATTGTAATCTTACAACTGTCGTTTGAATCGTGCTCGTCATGTCGAAAGCTTCAATCGAAGCTTTTACCATCGGACGGTTTTGTGTTATTGTGAAGCACCAGGTCACTCTGCGCATAACTCTCGAATAAAGGGAAAAGAAGCACGACACACTCTGCTTTGATCCATCCGGGTGAGCAAGAAGAATATTACTCGGCAGGAAATGAAATGTTTCAATGACCCGAACAAAACCGGAAAGAAAACGGATTATGACTTCCGTAAAACAACAATTCTCTGAACATTGTTCAAGGAATTCGTATTTGTGGATATTAGACTTTCGCGAACTGTTAAATACACACCGGCGTATTGGTTGGTCTGCGATGTGTTGAAGTCGAGGGGAGCCGAACCGAAAGCACTCGAAGTTCCAGCGAGCTTCCATTTCTGCGAGAAGGAGAGCATCTTCCTTTTCACGAGCAGCAACCACAGGCCATTTAAAAACGTTCTCCTCCCAAGCTCACCTTTCGATTCCCGTGCTCATCGTTGCATCGGTGCAGCGATTGCATCGAGCGCCGCCCCTCCGGTGCAAGCTATTTATTTCCGCAACGAGACCTGTGTCTGCGCGCAACAATGCTGGCTACCATTGAAACGAGCATCGAAACACCGGCGTATGACGGCTGGTGATGGGATCAAGCATCGACTAAGTAGAATCGATACCGTGCAAACAACGCTCGAACCCCTTACCAGCATACGCCTTGATATCATTGAACGGCGAAGTTGAAAAACCAGAGCCCTTTGCTCCTTCCGTTGTGCTTGACAGAAAATGACGAAAAAATTCATAAATATTCTACCTGATAGAGGACACTGTTAGAAAATGGGTTTAGAAAATTATTGAAATGCTGGCGAATTAACTTTAAAATACTGTTTTATTAAACAGCGCGGAAGGACGACTTAACGGTTCGGTTAGCGGACTCGAAGTGAAGAAAGAATAAAGAAAGTTGTAGGGGCGGAAGAGAAAATCAGTCGCCCTCTTGACTTTAAGGAAAAACCACAGTCTGCATAATTTACGGCACAGGCCCTTGGGTACTTGAGAAGTTGCATTATCATTACTAATAATCCAACAGACACGAGTGTGAATTTTTTCAGAATTTTCATTGCAAAGTAGATTTTTAGAAACTTAAATACATGAGCTCCGATGTCCCTGCAAACGTATACTTTTCGTTTGGAACGTAATCGTTCGAGATCGAAATCGTTGGAATGCCATCCACAAGCTGGCCAAGCAAGACGATTACGGTCGAACGGAGAATGATGGAGACAGGGGATGGGGGGTAGAAGAAAAGGCACGCGAAAATAGAGGAAAGAATGCTGAAGAAAGTAGCCATGGATCCGAAGAAAGAAGACGCTGCGGGCGGAGCGACGAAGGGGAAGCACAAACACACTTGCTCCGTGCGCCATGTGGGCCGATCCCTTTGATCTTGGCGAACAGCCCGGTAGCTATTGTCTGGAGGAAAGACAACAGAAATACATGCGAGAAAAATGTGCGAAGGGGACGGCACGCGGTCGCAGGCATCCGATGAAACATGAAAAATCGAGACGGTGAAAGGACGTTGCTGACGAACTCTTTTGTCGAACGACTCGCGGGGAGACTCGTGGTCGCTTAACAACCACGAAACTGGCGGTATTGTGTGTTTCAGTGAAAACATGGCCGCGCCCAGCTAAAAATCAGTGAGTTCTAGCCACAGGATTGCGACCAGGGAGAGTAAACTATTATGTATGACCTTAGACCTTAGAATATACATACTCATAGACGGGGCATAGGTGTAGTATGTGTATACGATTCAGTATGACGAGATCCAAAATTATCTGGTGGCCATAGGCCTCGATTCAAGATAATTCAAAATGGTCGCCTATACTGATTTACGAAAATGCAAGACAGAAAATTCAATATAGTATTAGTAATAGCTTTTTGCGAATATCTCAAAAACTAAAACTGAGCGGCGGTAACATGTATAGAGAAAAGTTGTTCAGAATAATATTATAATAGCAACTACTGTAATTATTTATTTTGAGGGCCTCCTTACCGATTTTGATGACCTTGATAACATATTTCAAGGTAAGTAAATAATTACCGTAATACATTACCTATTATTATTATAATATTATTATGTATAATTATGTAAATTACTGTATGAATTACGATGTATTATTATTATTATTATTATTATTATTATTATTATTATGTATCATCGTATACGTCTAATAAAAAAATGTTAAAATGAAATATTTGTAAAAAACTGTATTATATTCTTTTATTTCGAAGTTTAAAGTAAACGGTATAGAATCGTGTATATATAACTAAAACCTACATATATATATGATCCACATATTATACATGCGAGTTTACTCCCCCTGATTGCGACCGCCGTCGTAGCCTCACCTCCATGCATGCTCGATAGGTAATATAGGGATCTGGACACTGAGAGTCTGTGCTGATACAATGCGACAGGTAGTTTAAATGTTCTGGAATTGTAACGTATGCGCTTTTCAAGAAACTGATTTTTTTTACCCGCAGTAACCATGTCCCGTTAAATAGAACCCTGCCGAAAACAGAACGTCCGCCCCAGGTTTTAATTCCGTTTCCGGAGGAGAGATCGCGACGACATGCTTGCCCGATGAAAATTGAAAGAGCCAACGAAACTCGAACGCACCCACCGCGGTAGAAAGGACGAAAAAAAACATAGAACGAGTCGAAAGAGGATGGGGATTTATTGGACGAGAGCGAATGTGTAATGAAATCGGCCGGGAACTCGATTAAAAATTTCTCTGCTAGATTCTCTTGTGTAGAAATTGCTCGCGGTAAATTGAATGGGCCTCTTGCCCCTGAAACCCGTTCCAACAATTCGATAAAATATTTGACTTTTTGCTGCGGTTATGGAGGATCCGTGATTTTCAGTACCTTGCGAACGGCATAATGCGTAGCGACTGTTCCCTATGGTGCGCGATTCGCAAATTTTCCTCCCGTATTTCGTAATTATTCAGAAAAGTGGGTAGCTTTGACAACAAGAATATTCGATGCGAGAGGAATTTTCTTTCTGCTTTATTGGATTTCTAGGATCGATTTCAATTAGGGATTGCAATACCGGACCAAACATACAACACCGGCATTTTTATATTGCAATCCCTAATTTCAATACAGTGATTTCAGTGATTAAATTTCAGTGACTAATTTCATTACAGTTACGCAGACTGTAGGAGTTAGTGTCAGAGCAATCGGAAGACCACCTATCGATTCCAAGTGCAATGTGGACGACGAAATAATTTCGCGAGTTGGTTGAAAACATTCGCCGTGGGAGCAATTGCTGTGAAACGAGGAACGCGTTAAGGGAGCACGTTGCTTGTGTCCTGTCGCGTATCACGATTTCAAAGGATGGATAACGAGTTTCCGAATTCGACGTCTGCGGGATAGAAACCACGGACCCATCGAATAGTCACGGAAGCTTCCGAGCAATCGAACGCGAAACCATTTCACTATAGTCGAGCGTACACCGCCGGATGCGGCGAAGTTCTCCAAATTTTCGAACAGTTCCTGAAGCTCTACCCACCGAGCTTGGCTAGGTCAGGATGATAATGATGAAGTATTCAAGCGCATAGCTGGAGTAAAGCGACACCGGGTGTCTGGTAACATTGTCTTGTATTGCATCGCGAGGACACGGATACGATCGCAGCGAGACCAAGTGTTTCGCGGATATTCGTGCAAAATGATGAGCAGTCTAATAATCACAATAACCTTCCTCTCTTATTTTTATCGTCCTTTCAGTTCTTTTTATAAACCTTCTCTTATCTCTGAATTTACACCATGATTCCAAACTTTTAGCCGGAGCGTGTAGGGGGCCGAAAAACTAAGACAAAAACTCTTTTAGAGATTTCTTGTTTTGGCTCCGTTTTGGAGAAAATCGAAAAAAAGAAACAAAACAAGTTTTCACTTTTGTACTTACTTATTTACATTTCATTTACGTTATCATCTATTTAATATGTATATTATTCGGAATGTTGCCCTTTTGCTACAATGTTTAGCTGCAACTTATTAAGTCAGTGCTAGATATAATGCTTGCATTGCTGCAAGAGGGCAACATTTTCAACAATATCCACATTAAATAGATGATAAGGTAAATAAAATGTAAATAAATAAGTGCAAAAGTGAAAGCTTGTTTTGTTTCTTTTTTTTGTGATTTTCTCCAAAACGAAGCAAAAACGAGTAAATCTCTGAACGACCTTTTGTCTTAGTTTTTCGGTCCCCTACACGCGCCTGAAGTTTTGACATTTAAATTCGGGACACCCTGTATATGCTGTGTCCACGGACTTTTGAGAGAGAAGCAGTGTGCGCGCGTCATCGACAGGAAAGGATCATCATGACGGATATATCGTCATCAAAGTCTCCCGCCTGCCCATCCCTGCGATTTCTCAAAGCTACAGTATAATAATGTTCATGAAGCTAGCCGACGCACTCCCTCGGCGCAATGTTCCACGTCGATCCATCACCATCGCGCTCAAAGATTACAATAGATATACGAAGGGATTTCTCACGGGGCAGCTGCGCGATTATTCTTTCGAGCGCAGCGAGCAAACAAAGAGCGGGCGTTCCCGGCTTTCCTATTTAACCAGAGATCGATGAAAAATCGATCGTTCATATTTATATTTGTTTCCGAGGCGCCACATGGGAACTCGACTTTATGGAATTCGCGGGCCATGCGCCGGGCCAAACTTTCCCGAAACTCATTTCGGTTCTTAATACGATCCGGCCTGGTTTAATTTAGGTTCACTTTGCCTCGAACGCGACAGGACCCGCTCCGGGACATGAAGTCCTCGATGCATCGTTACCGGCGACGACACGCGCTCGACGCGCATAAATTTCAACGTCATCGTTGGAATTGCTTGGTACAATATCGCGAGCTTAAACGGCGTACGACTTTCGTCGTGGCTCGTCGACGCTTCAAGCTCGAGCGGCCGCCGCTCGGATATAGACGATCCGTGGCACATTGCGCCGCGACAGAAGTGTTTCACCTGGCGACGGATTTGCGCCCAGGAAATCTACGCCCGGAATGCGGCTACATTATTCTTATTTTACCACGTTTTTATTAGCTCGCTTTCTTGTTTGTCTCTCTCATTTTTCGATAAAAATCTTGCAATTGATTTTAAACTACCTTTCCGATGAATTAGAGACTTGAAATTGGAAACATAGTTGAAAACTAGATAACAATGCAATATTCATTTTTTTCTTAAATCTATTCATTTAAGAGAAAAATTACAGATTTTTACCGTTACATCCACCTCCACTTCGCGCGACAGCGCTCTCTACTTTATTATGCGCGTGCACTCTGGTCAAAATAATGAAAAATAAAGAAGTTAGAAATTTAATCTAGCTATTTTTACATTTCTCGGCGACTGACTCTACGTTCGGCAACAGTCAAAGAATAGTGTCCCTGGCGTATAATTGTCCCTCGGCAGACCCGTGCTGGGGACTCATATGATAAAATACTGTATTGTATTTTAAGCCAACAACAATAAAAGTCCCCAGAGAGTTTGAATTATTCGAACGAAGGGGGAATATGAAAATCCAGGTTTATTCGGTTTCCCTTCTTATCGACGCAAAGAGAAAGGTAAGAGTATAACTGGGATTGCTCTCCCTTTGACAGTGGTGGGATCAAACGAACAAGGGTCTGATACGGGCGTATCCCCACGTGGCAGTCGCGTGTAATTGTTTCAAGAGCATCGACTGCGGCTCGATGATAAGCAACGCGGCGAAGGGAGGATGCCACCCTTCGGAAACATTGTTCGCATTGTCGCGTGCGCCAATGTTGTCCAACTTACGGATCCTCTTTCCCTCTCCCTCGTTGATCGCAGAACGATCCGCTCCGGATACAGCGAATTTGCAATTCCGCGCGGTCTTAGGAGATTCCCGGTTCCTCTTCATATTCGTGAAAGTTGAATTCCCACGGGGCCCAATTTGCCTACGAACTCCAGCTTTATGCGTGTCGGACATATTCACTGCAAAAATGAAAACACACCTGCGAGACCCCGGCCCGGCCCAAGTGTTCCCGAACACGAACAGTCTACGTCTGTAGTGAAATTGCTTGGAGATGGATATTAGAATATCACTCGAACACCGGAAGTTTCTTTCACGACAGACTCCGAGGAGTAGTCGAGGTTGCTCGGTTCTACGATACTTCGAAATGGAATTTCGTTGCAACGAGCGACGTCGTTGTCAGAACTGTTTACCTATGGGAAACCATGTTTCGGGCTGATTCTGTTGTTCCACGGAAAGTGGAAACAATGTAATGGTGTCTGTATTTTTATCAGAAAGGAAGACTACCTTTATTTGTAAAGTTCAGCCGAGAAACTTATGGCACCAACGACTGCATAAATTAACAAAATCGTGGATTATCCGCGGCTGTTTGAACAATCAAAAATTGTGCATTGTTAGCGAAGTTACGAAGCTCGTGAAAGAAAATACGTTTCCTCGAAGACGTACCGCTGCCCGTTGTCTCTGTAAAAGTGCAACCCTGTTTCCGGTCGGCGACCAATGCGATTTAACGAATCCCATGAGACGCGCGGAGCACACACACTGTTTCACCCTCCTACGCTACTTCATTATTTACTTATTCTCCGAAGCAGACTCGGCCCTGCTTCCCACCACTCCCTCTCTCTGACTCTCTCTCTCTCTCTCTCTCTCGTTCTCGTGTCTGACCTCGTACTTTAAATATTTGCAGTCGATGTCGGGACTCTGCGAGTCGTTGACTTTTTCCACGCTACTTCCTTTATTCGCCTTGCCCCTCCCTCCCTCTTTCTTTCTCTCTCCCTCTCGCGCATTCAGTTTTTCCTCTTGGTTCTCGATCTGGTTTGTTGGATCATTTGCTCCTCCATTGTTCCACGATTACCCCTCTTGCCAGATTTCTTCGATCTCTTTTCTCGTTTCTCGAGTCGTGGCTTTTCAAGCTTATCGCCCTCGTTTTAAAGAGGGCCGATTATAAATAGAAACTGCAAACAAGAGAACATTGATTCACATTTTGATTCTACAATTAAATAGACCCTCCGAAAGAACCTTTTTCCAATTTCCCATTTGTTCGCAGAGGCACAGAGGACTGACGACAATTGGCAACTCGAAACAAGTAGAGAAAAATCGTCCGTGGTTCAGTTCAAACAACGGAGGTTGCGCGCGTACAAAGTTGGCGGATTTGAGCACACACACACTTCCGTTTGAGGCTTATGAGTGTAGATTGTACAATGTAGCAGCAATGGCGGCCGGCAAGAATGAGCGTGCACGGCGGCCATTAGTTCCGCGCTCAGTAATTACGGAGTTCCGATTGCAACTTGTGCTGACGGTGGTTGCAGTAACTTTTTCTTTACCGTCTACGGTTACACAGCCGGACAGGGCACACAGTTTGTTTTTACTTTTTTTGTTATTTATTCCTCGGGAGATCAGAATCCGCAGAGCTCGTGCATTTCTTAGAACGTCGTGGATGGCTTCAAAGAGCCTAACGACTCTGTTTTACGTGTTACGGAAAGATTACATTTGCTTACGGATTCAATTTGCGGACGAACGAGAACGAAGCCTGTTCATTAAGGATTGAAACTAGATTTTCATTTCTTCTGTCGTGGACAAATTGAAGAATAATGTGTATCTTAAAGGACAATGTGCCATAAATATTGGTCCCCCCGAATGACCACCCGCGACCGTCAAGGGCAGTTTCAAATTACCAAGACCCCGTCACACCTCCTTCCTAAGGCTCCTTCAAACTCCCTGGTTTGCTCAAAATTTTGATGTCCACATTAAAAGGGATTTTATAACTACAGTAAACCGTATTAGGGCCAATCATTACAATCGCGCTGCCTCTCTGCCTCGAATAAACATTGTCAGTGATCCTAGTTGTAAGTGTAGTTATAGCTCCGAGGACTTAGATCATGTTTTATGGCTGTGTCGTCTTTAGGATTCTCGAAGAATTAAATTAGTTAATAAATTGCGTAAAATTAAGTTTTTTCTACCACTAAAAGCGGACATTTTTTTGCTAAACCTAATGTTAAAGCCTGTGAATATATTTTTCAATTTTTATGCGACTGCAATCTTCATCTCTAGAGATTATTAATTCTGTCATTGTACACTAACTGTAAGACTACTGTTAAAAAAATATTGTTAAAGCCGAAATAAACCTATAATAGATTTCAGTGGCTCAATAAAAAAAGAGAATTACGAGAAGGAGGTTTATACAGTCAAAGCGTGCTGATTGGTAAATGCAACTTTCGGCAGGAACCAATCAGTACATGTTTCTCCCTATCGCGTTCGGACAGGAAGTCGAGTTCCCACAGTTCCATCTTAGCTTTCGGACAAGCATCACCATTGAACCCTCGAGTAGACAAGTACAACGCCCCGGTCGTTGTCTTGTCACTCATTCAGTACGAGTTTCAAAAATTTACATTGCGGTATTTTCTTGTCCAGCGAACAGGACAACCGCGCTAGATTCCGCTCCGCATCATTCGAGACCCCTCGCGTGCGCTAACGTATAAGGCATAACTTGCTAGAATTATCTTCCTGACGAGTACGAAACACTTCTTTTAACGTCTTCCCTTTTAATCAAATCAATCGTTTTCTTTCGCAATCACATAATCTATTGAACAGGCTACCCACGATTCATTTGGCGGGTAGCAGCAATCATGCGAGGGCATTCGCGAATCGACGCGTCCGCAGCTAATAACCGGGCTCAAGCACTACAATCTTGAGTATAATCCGTCTGCGCAACAGAAGGCATTTGAGCAATACTTGCGCTGTACACGAGCGCGTATCTTGTGTTTTTATATTGGTTCCCCGAAGTCGGAAGACTGGGCTACAGCGCGTTTGTTTACGTTTTTCGGCTGCCGGTGGCTCCGAGGAAGCGTGTGTGTGTGTGGCGCTGTGTGCGTATGAGCGGGTAGCGGTCGAAGACGCAGTCTTTAGTCGATTGTTAGCCCTGAGCTCATTAGCACGTCATTGTATTGTGAAAATCCTCTTTCTTTAATAAACATTAATAATCCTGTTATTTTTTGTGATTCTAATTGAACACTTGCAGTTCTATTTGCAATGTTCTAGTCTCTCGACAGTTCCTGTTGTTCGGTGCGCTTTGAGTGATTCTCGGTTTGCGGAGCGGATGGGATTGTGCAACAAATATCCGTGTATTCACAGTCAATGTATTTTGCAGGTTAATCCTAGAAAGTTTATCCAGTCCAGCGCAATAACCGTTTGATTGTTCGATCGTGGCCACGGTGTATTCACTGCCATGGTCCCTCGTTATTCAGTTAGAACTGTTCGCGAACTGTAGCTAGAACTATCAACGTTGTTGCCCGATTTCCCTGCTGAATATTTACTATACTTGAGGACTTACGGCAGTATGTAATCGTCACTTTGTCAGCGGAGGCGCGTTTCGCCTCTATGACCGAAACTTGTAAGCAAGGATCATAGTTATTAACTACATCGCATCGAATTCCGGACTGCATGTCCGGGTGACTCTGATCAGCCGCACGCGATAGTTACCGCATAACTTCGCTCAGGTCGTTGCAACTGCTCCAGCTGAGAACTTGTTGTTGCAGAGCACTTCGCTGCCTTTGCCGGCCATTATAGCGCTGGCACAATGTTGCGGTAAGCGCGCGAAGAAATTCAACGCTGCCCTTCCTCTGTCATGTTACGTCCCTTCGAAGAGATTAACCCTACAAGTTCGCGAGATACAGGCACAACCGCTAAAATATCCACGTACTAGGAACACATTCTGAAAGAAACTTTTGGGACAACTTGATAAAATAGTGGAAACGAGGAAGGTACTGAAGGGAGTGGTCCCATGGAAATCATGTCGGTCAAATTCATTGTTGGTTAAAGGCGTTGCCGGCCAAAGTATTTGTTGGTCAAACATGGAGTCGGTGGAAACCGTGTCGGGGAAATTTGTGTCGGTAATTTCCATGAAACCCACTAAAGGAAACTGTTCCGTCGCAAAAGAACCGTACATGTAGTTTTCTCTTGCGAACAATATTTATGATACGTACGTATCTAGAAAGACTTTTTGAAGGATTAACCAAACAATTACCTCATTCTGCGATCGCCAAAATGAGATTCTTTCCGCTATTGAATTTACAATGTGTCACGAATCAGGTCCCGGAAACGTCGCAACGTCTCCGTCGAGAAGTCAAGCATCGGCCCTTCACTTTCTCCAAAATATGCCTTACGCAAAGAGCCACGGGAAAGAGAGCTAAACATTCTTGAGCTCTCTCTTCATCGCGTACGTACAGGAAGTTGACTTCAGGCAGTTTATTCTTAGCTTTCGGACAAGCAATTTTATTGAATCCGCGGGTATACAAGTAGAACGCACCGACCGTTATCTTCAGTATGTGTTCCAAGACTTTACATTGCGGTATTTCACTTAGGTTCGCTTCATTTTCACGTTTTTAGTTACCACGCTTAACCATCGCAGGCAGTTCTCGCGTACAAGTTCTCAGTACCTTTGCAAACATTCATTCCTTCAATCAATGGAAGGTGGTCCTTCGAAAAAGAGTAGTAGGCACCTCGCAGTGCAGAATAATCAAGGGCCGAACAATCGCCCCAAAATCAACCACGAGCAGATACGGTAACATTCGTACGAGGGTATTCGCGAGTCGACACATTCGCGATCTTACCAGACTCAAGCCTTACAACCTTGAGTGGAAATTCGTCCGTGCATCAATCGCGAGTGTGCCTCAAACGGCACGACGTAACAGAAACATAAAATTGATAATGATTTAGTTAGATTCACAGTTTTCTTTCGATATAAGCTGATGGTTCGGAACCGACTTTCGCCGTGCTTCGAATGAGGGTATCTAGTGGGCTTGTAAGATGTTCTATCTGTCTCGTAGATCTAGCAGATCATGAATATTGCCGAGTCGGTCGAGAAGTTAGTCGTTCGCCGGTTGAATACATAGTTCCGATCACGCGGAATGAAGAGGCAGATGGCGAAGCAGATGGAGGGCAGGGTGGCGACGTCAACAAGTGTCTTGGCACGTTCGGTCGGTTTTTCACCGGCGAACTGTCTTCTTCGCGGATCCCCTAAAGGCGTTCCGTTCTCACGCGATGCGACCAGGAAATTGCAGGAAGTGTCTGCCGCTGCCAAGTGGCCGAAAGTTTAACGTTACATCGCGCCGGTCGCGTCGTTCGAATGAATCAGCAGCGACGCTTTCTTGCCCCCGTAACGTCGCCAACTTCCGCCGCCTAGTTCATTTTACGATCCTTTATAATCCGAATATAGCTCATAAAACTGCGGTCTGTATCTCTCGACCAGGCTGCCGGAAAAATTCTTCGAAACTTCAATTTCCCTCTACGGAGCAGTTTCCTCCGCGAGATCCTGCCGGATCCGAATTTCATTACCAACCCCCTCGCGTCGGTGTAACGAATTCGTTACAGTAGGTACCCTCTTCCTGATCTTTATGCAAAATGAAAAATTTTCTGTTTTAATTTGTCTACTATCGACAACAACTTCCCTAACTTCATATGAAAAAAAACGAAACCTAAACACTTATTTCATAGGAGCTATTAACCAAATACAACAGCTACTGTAAACTTGAAAAGACCGTAGCGACTGCAACAGTAGAAAACCGTTCTATCCCCCATCATTACAGTAATTCACTTCTCCACTCGTTCGCCCCACTAAAAAGGTGTTAGCAGAAAACTTTCGTAAATTGGTGATCGGGATAATGTCTCCTCAAGTCGCAAACACTAATCTGCAAGCACCATACAATCAAAAATCTCATCTTGCGGAGTGCATTCTTATCGTTCACTCTGAAAATCGACTTTTAAGGGGAGACGTGCACCTGGGAGGTTGAAAAGTGATCTTGAGTTTGAGAATTACTTTTATTCAAACAAACGGTTGTGTTAAAAAACCATTCGGTACATCAGTTGCGTCACACTTTCATCTACAAAATACGAAATTTTCGGTAGTGGGGTGGCAACCATGTGTACGAGATAGTTTTCTCTATATAGTTGATTCGATCCTGTGATCTGGATTACCCGTGGATGCTGGACCATGGAAACTGTGCCAGTGCCAGGCGGCAGCGGAACGACCGGCCTTGACTATTATATTACTCTCTTACCTTCGGAATGGCGCGGAAGCGATCGCGGCTTCCGTTCAGAATGGCGAAGTCTTAACTGCAGATTAAACCAGGTACAACCATTGTGAAGAGTCGGCTCGAGGAGCCGTCGTGTGCTATATCTAGGGACACACGTTTGTAGGCCGTTTACCACTAGCCGCCTCCTCTTTTTCACCACTTCACTCGTCTTCGTTGTCGCCTAAACGGCCTCGTCTTCCCCTCTCCGCTCTCTTGCTTCTTAGGAGGTAGGTTTAGAGAACTGCTACAGAAGAAACTCGCATCGCGCGGAACAGCGACGGTAGCAGTAGTAATTGAACTAGGCGAAGAATTGGTTAAACCGACGACGACTTGATTAATAATTGACAGCAATTCGTTTCCGTTAATTTCTCTGTTGTTTTGGTCGCTTAGCTCCTCCGTGATCTATATACAGATCAATGATAAACGATCAACTCTTAATTCAACTATTCAATAAAGATTTCTTTTTCATAGATTCGATTTTCTGCTTAAACTTCAAACAGTGGAGAGAAAAACAATGAGATCGCGTAACAGCGACGTTAAATACTCTTCTTATATTCTGTGGGTTTATGTGTTTGTGTGTGCGTGTGTGTGTGTGTATGTGTGTGCTCCTCGATTCCCTCGTAGAGATACTCTTATGTACATTTACATATATATATATATATATCTTTTTATATTGTGTAATAGAGATTTCGTTATCTATGATCCTCTAGCATCTCGCGCTGTCCTTTCGATATGTCTGTCTGTTCCCTAGTGTTCAATTTCTCGTTCCAGTCACTGCTACATCCTCTTCGTCTTCCTCTTCGTCTACGCTCGACGATCCAGCGATGATCGCGATCCGGAACCGTTGATCCTGGATCACTCGCACTCTCTGTGAACGAAATTCCACGCGATAATGCGCGTCGCGTCCCGAGGAGCACAAAAACGACCCGCCACGTGACAACCCACCCACTTCAGAATCGATACGCTTCGATACGCGCGCTTTTTCGCACGTTGAATACGTTTCCACGCTGCCCGGACACGCCGACGGAATTCTAATGCTGCGTAAAAGCCTCGTGTAAAACAGTATTCTCTTCGTAACTGTCGCATCGTCTGCCGAACGACATTTCTTAAACTGGTACTACACTCTTTGGAACACGACCAACGTAGAGAAGGTTCAAACATCAAACATGTTGCGGGATTTGATGTCCGAGATGGGAGAACGTTTAATAGCAATCGATAAAGAGCTGACACGCTATCGATAATAGATGGTTTCGTTTCTCTTGGGTAGTCGTTTTATGGGTTCGCTGGATCGAGTATCCAGTCGCTAGAGCTTCAGAGGAGGCATCACGCGCGCACCTCGAGTTCAAGAATTTTTCATGACCGACGTTGCCCGGAATACCGACATGCTCGTCACGAGATATTACGTCGGAGATATGCGCTTCTTGCCATTTCAAATAACACCTCTTCATGGAAGACCCTGCATTTCAAATTTTAAATAGCCGAGGTAATCGTTAGCTGGACTGAGATAAAGCAGATAATACGATCTCGCGAGGAAAGAAAATATAAAATCAAAGCCCTCGGGCAGATTTATCGGGCTGGCCTGATTAAAATATGATCGATATCAGTTTTCGATGTCCACGGTAATGATACGACGTGTACCGGGTTTAATGGCACGTCCATTTCGAACTTCGCATCGTCCGGAAATCGATGCGGTGCCTTGTGTCGCGTTTTCTCATTATCTTTACCAGCATTTGTTACCTGTCTTCCGATCAAAAACTTTCATATTTAGCATTATCATCTCGGACATTTACGGCCCGAAGCATTTTCGATCGTTTATTTTCCAATCAGCGGTGAAGTAGACGCGTGTACAACGCGACCGAAAACAACTGCCTCAGAAGAATTTTTTAAATAGTATACAAATTAACTATAGTTTAGAATAATACCTCTATAGCGATTCGTTTATAACAAAACAGCAATTTTATTTGAAATGCATATCAATTATTTATTTCTTGAGCGTCGTATTCACGCGAACGAAAGGCTGCCGTTAAAGCACGAATAAATCCTTATTCTTCGCTACAGCAACCAACAGCAGGGCGCACGGGGGAAGTTGCGCGGGCGCGTTTAGTGCCTCGGTTAAAATGAAATTTTTTGATGGGCCCGGGTGAACGGGGAAACGATGCGCAGATTGATGCTCGTGTATGAACTTGCGACCGGATCATAAACGGCATAGCAAATATATGAAAGTTCAGCGGAACTTCGTAGCCGTTTTATGAAAGGAAATTTCAACGTAACTCTGTTATTCATACGCCGCGAATAGATTTCTCCATTAACCCATTGCACGACGATTTATTTCACGGTGATACAAATATGTATTTATTGCATAATGATTTCGGAAACACCCTGTACGTATCTAAACGGTCCGACCTGCACCGGCACGCGAAGGGACGCGCGCACGTGTCGCTTTCTCCTCGCCCTCGAGCTGACGTGTTATTGACCTGCTAAAACCAACTTTCCACTGCGCAATTACGGAAGATTTTTATTAGCCAGGACCGATCACGCGCCTCTTGAAATTCTCGCTCTGTATGCGAGCTTCGGCCGTTCAAGCTGCAACTCGACGCACGCAAAATTCCGAAGCTGCTGCGGAGTCCGATGCGTTCGAGTTCGTTGAATGCAGTTTCAAAAAATTTATGACTGATTTCACGATACCACCGCCGCGTCCGACCAACCGGCAATAGGCGCTTCCGATTTTTTGTCTCGCAATTACCTCTACGGAGGATCATCGGATGAATCCACCGACTCCAAACAACGTTGTCACTTTTTTTTTTTAATCAGAGCTTGTTTGAGAAACTAGACATTTGTACATCGTTAACCTTCCGGTACTCACGATTTCTGCCCGACAAGTATAGTCGCACTGTATCTCTCAGATACACATATGTTTAATCAGAAAAACCAAGCAAATTTATGTGTCGAATCACATTTTTACGCTACAAATTGTAAGGAGACTCAAAAACCACGTAATACGTCTGTATTCGTTCGTTCCTCATTGGGAAGTGTCAGTAATCTTTACTTTTAACAAAATTAAAACGCCACGCACATTTGTTAAAAAAACACGTATCGTAGAAATCGATAAAAATGTATATAAAGTATAAATGAATAAAAACATATACAATAGTCAAACATGTGACATGGCGTGCGCGTATACGGTAAACATTCATTCTTACAAAATTTAAAGAAATAAGCCAATTACGCTAATTACTTTTTATTGGAAAATACAATAAACTTTGCGTATTTTAGGCGAGTACCGGAAGGGTAAGAGAAAATTGAAAGGAATTGGTTTATGCTACCTAATATTTCTAAGGATTTAGCGATACGCAACGAGAATTACGTGGTTGAACAAGTTTTACATTTCAACCGAGTGTGTTCTGTACATGTTCTCTCTTCCAGTCAGCTTGTGTCGTGCCTCTTATCGGCTCAGCTTTGTCGTGACTGATGTATGAAACGCTAATGGCAGTCTAGAGAAAATTTCCTATTTTCCTATTGGCCGATGCGAACGTTTATAATTGGCCTAACGTTTGGTCCGTTTAAAACCGAATCAAGAATATTATGAATAGTTTCAAGGGAAAGCAAATAGGATTGGTCAGACACGACAAACGGTGTAACATTCGCGTTGAATCAACTCGAGCGTCATGTTATGATTCGAGAGTGACCGAGACCAATCGTGTGTATCAAGTTAAACGAAAAACCGGCAAATATTGACTTCCCGGGACTATCTCGCGCGGCTACGTAGCAACAGTTCCGAAGAGCGTACTACGCAAGAGAAGGGTGTCTTCGATTAATCCGTTCGGGATTGCGTGTACTCTCCCGTTTACTCTTCGACGGTGTCGAACTTTCGAAAGAGAGTTTTTCCCATTGCAAGCCTGAGATCGACGATATTCACCGCACGTCTCCCCATTTCCTCAAGTTTCCCGCGAGTTTCCCGGCATTTCCTCCCCGGTAAGAACAGGAAGATTCGAGGGAGCGGTGAAGTTCGCGCAATGGAAGAAACGCGGAGAATTCGTATTATCGGAGATTCGTCCGGCGCACGAGAGCTTCTCGCTCTCCTTCACCGTTTGTACGAAATACCTCGGTCTGAAAGAACATCGACCGCTCGCCTCCGGTGGAATTTTAATTCCCTAACGATAATCCACGTCTTCCCACCCCTATTACTCGGCTCTCTATTCACGAACGAAAAGAGTCGCGGGCAGCGTGTCAGAATGAAACGATTAATCCCTCGCGATCGCGGGATTCAAAGCAACCGGCATCGACCGTCCCGTGCTCCCCGAAACACCCCCGAGCCGCGCCGCGCCGCGCCGGTTCAAAATCGAATTTCCGGCCACGAACGGAACGCCCCGAAAAGAGCAGTGCACACTGTTCTTTAACAGAGACAACACACGAGGCAACACTACCGGTCGCATCCCAGCACTGTTCTCTTCCCGCACTCACAATATCACGGTCACGTAATTTCCCGGAGATTCCCCCGTCGTGAAATATTTTCCCATGGGTTAGCGAGCGATCCGTCGCGTCGCTCGGAGGAAGCCGGCGGCGGCTGCTGCGTCGACCGTGGAGGAGAGAGCCTGCTCGATCCTCGCAGGCCGACTTACATCTCGTATTTCCGGCTTTCGGGAGCCCGGTGTGCCCACTGGCCCCAAGATCCCGCTCCGCTCTGCGTTGCAAGGTGGCCAGGACGCGCGGGCGCGCGCGCGCGCGTCCTCGTTGCCCTCTCTCACGCACTCTCACGCACTCTCACGCACCCACTCTCACCACCGATTAGGATTCGACCGAGCACTCGACACGCAACAACACACGACGCAATACGAAAGCTGGACCGCACGCGTCGTCGTACAGTCCCGATAGAACGACGATTCGAAGGCACCCGAGACCACACCGGTCGTCGTCTTCCTCGGCGTGACGGCGCGTCGAGGCGCGTCGCGTCACGTCGTTCGTTCACTCGGAAGCCTTGCTGCCGGCGTACACGGAGCGCCGTCGCGCGAGTCGCCGGCGGGACGCTGCTCGACGCCGACGCCGGCACTTCCTCGCTACCATCCTCGAGAGTTTCGTCGTTGCTATTCGAAAGGACCTGTGCGTAGCCCCTGTGCGTAGCCTACCGGCACGACGCGGATATCGCGAGCACCGCGCGACTCACCGCGGCTGAATGTGGGGCAAGGCTTACCCACGCACACGTCGCCGTGTGGCCTCGCTACTGCCGGCCGTCTGGCACAACGTGTGCCTCCGCTACTAACCAGCCCCTCTCCCTCCGTTCCTCACCAGTTTCGCTCCCTGCCACTCTCCACGCCACCTCGCGAGCAACCCCCACCCCCATGACAACCGCCCCTGATGGCGACGACCCCGCACCTCGCCGCGCAGCCCCGCCACGCGGATACCAACGAGAGAGCAACCCCCTCTGCCCAACCGCGCCAACGACGATCAACCTTTCGAACCACCACCCGTCCAACACCCGTCCCACTGCGCATGACCCAGGACCGTATCTACTCGAGGGCGCCTCTGGTTCCACACCCCACCCCACTTTCCCACACGAATTCCGCCGGTCGATTTTTTTCCTACGGGGCCGCCTCCGAACGGATTGGATCAACCGCGCCGAGAGTTCTATTGATAACCGAGGCCTCGATTCTCACAGATCTCATCATCAACCCTTTCAATGTTTTCGTCGGATATACTCGTCACGGCAGTCTGACGGTCCACCATTTGACCACGAGTATACTCGTCGAAAACAAATTACTTTTGCCATTCGACGCCACGGTCTGCTGAACAATGAACCAACCTATCGAGCACTGGAAGCCAGTGGTATTTATACGTACTTCTACAAAATTCGCGATATTGTCAATTTTGAGTACAGCTCTTTCTCCTTTTCATTACATTATGAAAAAGAAACAAACATATTCATTTATCGTACGTTCGTGTTTTGTGTATATACGACGAGTTCCATTAATGCATTCGCTTTTATCGTTAATGGAAATATTTTGCACATCGCAGATATGAATTCGGGTTGATTGAATAAATTGTCCCGTGGTATTAATTTCAGGAAGTAGAACTCTTCGGTCGTGATCAGACGCGCCAGTCGATGATTGCATAGGGTGCGGTCGAGTAATATGTACAAGCGTCTAGGGGGCGATTCCTTATGAGAAAATAAGAAAGGAATATACAATACACTTTTTTCATAGGAAGCTTTCTTGTCAAGAGAATCGAGGTGGGAAATGCAGCGCGCACGCATGCTATTCGATAGGGAATTGTCTGGCGCGTCTGATCATTACGGACCCATTCTACTTCCTGCGTATACTATAGCACGCGAACCTGGCCGATCTCTAAACTGTGGTTTCTCGAAAACGAGGCGTCAAATGAGTAAATGTTATTCCTCTCTTTCGATTTATATTTTTAAGTTAATACTAATAATTCTTTAATATCTTCTTATTAAATAACGAGCAAATCCAACTCCAAGTAAAAAGGTGTTCCATTTGAAAACATAGTGCAGCTGGAAAATTCACATGTATCTTTGCATTTACAAGAAAAAAAGTATTGTATCCTGGGTACGTTGTCTGCATCGAGCCATTCATCTTTTTCCTGTAGCACATTTTTTTTTATCTCCAACCAAAAAATGATACGGTCCGTTACAGTTGCATGAATCACTCAATGTACATGGTGTCTACGAAATTATGATACAATACATTGTGATTCTACGTACAAGATTTTTGCATTGAATAATGCACGATTCTTTTGTTCCGTGTTGCCAAAAATTCCAAAAAACTTCATGAGCATTCCGCCTAATAAGAGTGTGTAACGGGGTTACCAAAATCATAACACCTCTCCCCTTACCGTTCTGACTCTTGGAGCACAGGTGATTGCCAAAAAGTCAGTTGCTATCTGTACGGCACCTTGCGTACTCCCGTTTCGCTTGGCTGGTCAAATAGGCCATTGCGCTTCTCTAGCCGTGTATATTTTACTTGCTAAAACAGTTGCTTAAAACTGCCGCTTTGCTTAAACTGTAAAAAACGGTGCATTATTAACTATAGCTTCGCTTGAGCTAAACCTCAGTAAAAAGGTCTCTGTGCTTCTCAGGCCTTCTAGTTTCCAGCCTATACTGGATTCTAGTTTCTCTAGTTTCTTTTACGTTCTATTTTGTTCTAGTGCTAAGCTAATTATAAATGGTGACGCCGTTTGAAATTTAACTTAAAGTGCTGGTGCCGTTATTTAAACTAAACCACGACCTTCTAATCCTCTACAGTTTGGCTTTTCAATGATTGTTCGCACTACTGTGCAGCCATTCCGGGAACCGTGGCAGTCCGGTTTATTAATCCAGCTGGTGGGTGTCACCTGGTGGGAAACACCTCGTCGCGACAGTTTCACCGAGGTGGCGTTTCTCGCGTGACACCGCGCCGGTAGGGATAGGCGAACGTGCACCGTGCGTTTATGCAGATGCAGCGGAGAATTTTATTAAAACTGTTACCGGCCTGTCTCCCGCGGTGGGGCAGACCGTTTCTTTTGTTGACGTTGCGTACGTGGCACAGCATTATGCATGATGCATGACCGGTTGTTTCTCGGGGAACAAACAGTGTATCGAGGATAGGAACGGCCGCGCGACGAATAGAGTCACAGGCTGTCTCTTAAATATCTGTTCTGCGCGAATCGACGCGGCACGGTCCCGCGTGCTCGACTATCTTTCGCTGCTTACCCGTCTGGTACAGTGCGCCGATGAAAAACTGTGTTTTACCGAGCGCAACAAAGCGTGCAGCTTGTGCTGTGCACCCGAGCACACGAACTGTGTCACGTTCAACAGTTTACCCTACATTCAACAGCATGTGTTCCTTACCAAGCGCAACCGGGCAAATCTCTAAAACGCCAGCCTGTGCGCGGACAATGACAAACATCGCCACGACAGTAGAGACTTCGCTGAAAGTGGTCGCCTCAACCAGCGAGTTAGGCTTTGCCAACTGCAAGAATAGCGTCGGTCTGAAGGCGGTTAACTGCGTCGATGTAACCGTGACTCGACTGTGAGAACGTCGCGCGGTGGTCGACTTTCCGAAAAACTGGGACAAATATCAGTCCGACTTGAAAAATTCATTCGTTTGCGAATATACCGAGGAACGAATAACATGACAATTTAAAATTACAGTAGAACACAATGTGGTTGAAGCTTGTCAGCGTTTGGTGAATATCGCGTGACAAATTTTTCTTTCCTCTCGAAGCTGGCAACTTTAGGAGCAATTGAAAGTCTTAATTGGTGCCTCTTAAAAAATCAATACTATTAAGTGCAGTTGCTCGAGTTTCTCCATTTAATAGATGTACACTAGTTTGCGTTGTAAAACGAAAGAGTGTCCTGAAAATGTATTTCAGCGGCAATACTTTTTGGAGGCACTATAGATCGATCGAGACGAAGACACACAATTGCGTGCACTAGAGGGTTGGCCGCGGGAAGAATGGGATCGCGTCGCCGACAGACGTGCGACCGAGTCCCTAGTCGTCCCTTGACGGGCCGACTCTCTTTTCTTCGTTCCCTTCTGTGCTCTTTCTCTGTTCGTCCCCGTATTCTCTGGAGAAATTATATTCCGGGGCCGGGGGGGGGGGGGCGGGTGGTAAGAAAGCTGGAAAGTGCGGCAGCTCGCCGGAAGGCAGCGGACCACGCGGTCTATTCAACCAGTGGCGGCGGTACCAATATAGTCGGATGTTGACCCGGGCTCGATGGAATCACGGGTTACGGTGACTTGGTGACCAATTTCTTCCACGTAAAGAATTCTTACAAGAAATATCCTCCAAAACTTCGAATGATCGGACCAATGTTATTAAATCGCGTAATCAGCTGACTTTATACCAAGGAATCAGAAAGACATCGATGAGAACGAGACTAAGAAGAACGCTTGTCCGGCAAAATATTAGAATAGAAATTTTCCAGAAATATTTACGAAACGTGTATTTCTATGATGTGAAAATATTACTTTTTGTAGAAAATGTATCGCACGATAACCCTCCGCTGGAAATATGCTTTTTCATTAATGCAATTTTTCGCAAAATCCTTTCCTTCGTTGTGTGTTTTTTCACGGACCGACTTTTGACCTGGCTAATGGCGGTTCATTTCACTTATCCGAGACTCTTTCTCGCTCAACGTTGTTATAAATAATCCATTTTTCGTCACCCGTCAGCATTCATTTCAATAATGGTGGAGCCTCGCATGAACACAGTTTATGTAACGAAACTTCAAAAAGTGCACGCGGTTTTTAATATTTTCCACTCTCCCGCTAATGGCAATCCTATCTCGAAAACGACTAGATCAATTTTCTTGAAATGTTTTAAAGGCACACCACACACATGTATCTAGTTTTCCTGAACACCATCACGGTTTTTTTTTAAATATCAAAATAAACAAAATTCTGAAAGTCAAGCTCACTTTTCGACATTCTAGGTCAGGTGTAACGAACATTTTCTCCGCTAGAAGCCAGAGAGAACCCCCACTACCAAAGCGACGGCTCTTCCACTACGGAAGAGAGGAGCTCGTCTACTTTCAACCTAATCGTGTGCCATAGCGATGGGCATGATACCCCACTCTTTCACATCTGTGCAGCGAGGAGTGTAGATGGGAGGGGATGTACTAGGAACTTTCGTGACAAGCCAACCGGTATGCACACGTAACATTTGATTTTGTTCATTCTGATACATTCAGAATGCATACATTTGTGTGGGCAACTGTATTTGACGAAGGCGCCGGATGGCGGATAGGTTGCGTCGAAGAGGGACAAGCGACCTAAAATACGCTGGGCGATGGAAGACTGTTCGCGCGGGGGTTGGAAGAGTGACGAAGGGAGGAAAGGATACGGGGGGTTGCAAGGGACGCAACGACAGGGTAGCAGCGGGGTGTACACGCGGTGGCAGCCACCACGTCGTATACCAACGCCACTCCATATTGATTTTCCGGTAGAGGGGTGGGACGTAGGGAGAAGAGCAGTGTCGAGAGAAAGAGAGTAAAAGAGAGAGAAAGGGAGAGGTGGCGCGATAGGGGTGAAAGAGGAACAGAGAGTGAATGGTGAAAGCGAAGAAGGAAAGGAGGAAGGGAGAAAGTTAAGTAAAAGTGGAGCTGTAGCGCGTTGCTATAGAGGAACAGAGAGAGAGAGAGAGAGAGAGAGAGAGAGAGAGAGAGAGAGAGAGAGGGAGAGAGAGGGAGAGAGAGAGAGAGAGGGAGGGAGGGGGAGAGAGAGAGAGAGAGAGAGGGAGAGAGAGGGAGAGAGAAGCGAAGGAGGGTTAGGGTTTCTCCAGAGGGACAGAGAGGGATGACACGCGTGCTGGGGTGGGTTTAGTCGCTTCCTCGCTGTTAACCCGCGCGACTGACCCCTGAAGTTCAGTTCGTCGAAGATGGCGGTCCCCGCACAGGAGTCGGAGTAAATATTAGGGGGTTGCATTAATTCGTGCCGTTTTGAACTTTTCTGGGGGCATTGTTTACAACCAGATTTTTTTTATTATATTGCATTCGATTTCGTCTGATCGAATAATTTCTGCCAGATGTAGTACATTTTTAAAGTTCTATTATTGCCATTAGTATCATTAGTGTCGCCACGTTTAAGAAACTTGAACCGTGAGAAAAGAGGCAAATGTTTCTGACGTGTAGTTTAGGTTGATGGGTCTGCGAACATTAAAACGAATTACTACAACAGTCGCCATGGAAATTAGTGCAATTTAAACTTCCCGATGATTTTCTGTTACGTGCCCCAACAACAAAACTATTTACGTCTCCTACTACCGTATGGCAGAGCTGCAAATAAATTGTTACAGAATATTTTATGTAATCCGCAATAAAAGACATCGTTCATTTAGGAAGTTTATGTCGGTCCTGTACGTTCGTCGACGTATCATGAATGGCAACTGTAGCCGGCGCGGATAGCGCTTGTTTCCATAAACCGGCCGCGATTATTCATTCCACGACGGGAGACCTAACCGCCATCGAGCGTGGCGTGCGCAACTCTTCTCCTTTCCGCATCAAATAACCATTGACAAGCTGTTCTTAGTGATGCAAATGATAGATTACGTTTGACGCGATCGATAGTCGCTCCTCGTACAAATTGAATCTCGCAATGCCGCGCTTGGGTTTAATTAAACTGTTATAACTTCCGCGGGGACACGGTCTGATCGCGCGTCACATCACACTCGATTAAACTTACACGGAATATTTCGTGAATGAAGATTACCTCCCTGGGAAAACTAGAAAGTTTCGGAACAACGATGCGCTCGGACGAGTTCTCCACGATAACGAGCCACTTTTAATGAATTACCGGATCAATTTGCTAGTTCATTCCGGCGGCGTTTTCATCCTTCGGCTGTTCGACATTCTACAGAATTGTTCAAAATTCATTTTATCGGATCGTACGGTGTTTATCACGAGGGACAAAAGTCTGAAAGCAACTGTAAGTCTCGTGTGAACCATTCTCTTAAAAAACAACTTTAAAGTTTCATAAAATATTTAATTCCGTGTATGTTATGCAGCAAATTAACATATCTGCGGAGCTAATCATTTTCGACATGCGTGGGTTAAACACGTATGCATGATAAGGAAACATTTGTGTGTTGCAGTTAACATGTAATCCTTGTTGTGTAGCCGGTTACGTCACCGTATTAGAAGAAAGATTGATAAAACATTCTTGATCCAAGTTACGTCATCAGTTTATTAAAAGAGTGCGGGTTATCCGCCGTTGCACGTAACAATGCCATAACTTGAGATTACGTTCGAGATATTCGACGTCGCTTTTAATTAGAAATATTGTTTAACTACTACGCGAATGTTTGTTATTCGAGGCAATCTGCTTGTCTTCGCAAGAATAAATAAATGATCCGAGCTAGCTGGTATTACTCATCCGATAAAAATTATTTTTAACATTTCTCCAATGATCTATGAATATAATCAACATAGTGTGTGCACGACATAGTTAAATGCAGGTCATAGATAACGTTCTCGCGTAGGTGGCAAATGCACTTCGCGAACGGTGTTAGTTAGTTTGTTCCACGAACTGCTTTCTCTGTTATTAAAAACGAAAAAACTAATTTCTCAAGGACCGTATTAAGCAGGTTCTAATTACCGTACGCGCGGAGCCGCGAACACTATTTTTATTCCAATTACAGGAAGTCCCATTCAAATAGTTGCCCACACCTTTACGCGGAAATTTACTCGTCGGGTTTACCCTAACAGAAAACGAGAACAGGGACAAGGGAAAATAGTAGATACTGCATTGTCTGAGAACAAAGCATGTAATTAGATCGAGGATCCTGAGTGGGGTGTTTTTACACTTTCCTCGACGAAAAGGATTAAAAGAGTAGTCGCGCGATACTTGTTTCTCTAATTTTATGCAATAGAATTTCGTATTACTGTGGGGCACGTCTCTAGACACTTTCCATACTTTCACGATAATTGAACGGACCGTATATGTACACGTTTAACGTTTCAACAATGATATATTCAAGTCGATGATATATTTCATGATGTATACGTTAATGATATACAGGATGTCACACGTAACATTTTTCATGATTTCTTTAAGTATTTGCGATAATCTGACAAAAATATTTTCAACGAAAATTGATCAGTTATCGATTGCCTATATGTATATTGCAATAAAAAAGTTTTTGTAGTATTAACAAGGTCACCTACATTTTTTTAAATGGCACTTTTTATTTTTGACTTAACAGTATTATAGTCCGTGTCAAGATGAATTCAACAACCTAGTATACCTTGACTTTGTGAGTGGTGATTGTTTATATTGTGTGTTGATTGAGAATGAATGTGATAGATGGAAGTGTGAGCGCGCGAGCAACTGCGAGAAGTGAGGTTATGGTCGACGCGTGCAGTGCGCAGAGAGTAGTGCGCAATAAGTAGTGTTCAGAGCTAAGTGTGATTCTGATGATGTGCGACATGTGTTCGAGAGATATAGACTTACGTTATAGTTATTGTTCAAAGTTATATTATTAAAGTTTTATATTATATTACAAATTAATGTTTCCACCCACTTTATCCACCACAGACTTTGGGATGACCTTGAAGGTGAAGAAATGAAAATTTCAAAAAAACATGACAATCAGCTTGAATGAGTGATAATAACTTGTATTTATTATATAATACTCGAAATTAAATTCAGTTTACAAACCTTGACTAAATGAACCTTAATAGCTAAGTCATCATATGTATGTTGTCATTTTTTTCTTCGTTGTGAATTGTCGAAAGTGAATTGTAGACAATATCGTAAGAGCAATTGATGCTTTACTAAGAAGGATAGAATTGTGCCTACAACAAAACGGATTTCAATTCGAACATTTGATGTGACTTTTTTACGAAATCGTTTGCGTTCATTTAATCAAGTTTTCTCAATTGAACGTAATTTCGAGTATTAATAATAAGTACAATTTATTATCACCCATTCAAGCAGATTATCATGTGTTGTTGAAATTTTCATTTCTTCGCCTTCAGGGCCATTCCAAGGTCACGGTATACTAGGTCGTTGAATTTATCTTAACAAAAATACAAAGTACCATTTAAAACAATGAAGGTGACCTTGATAATACAATAAGAATTTTTTTATTGCAATATATAGCCAATCGAAAACTATCACCTTTCGTTGAAAATATTTTTTGTCAGATTATTGCAAGTACAGATCTCGCAAAATTGTGAAAACTGTTACGTGGGACACCCTGTATACAAGTCGACTCCAGGGTAGCGAGGAAAAGAGAGAAACTGCACGCCTAATTTATGACATCTATTTCTTGATGGAACTATGAAAGTGTTGCCGATTTACTTGGAACACCGGCGGACATGTTCCAGCTCGAAAGATCGTAGGTGAGATCAAATTGAAAAGTTCCGACGAGTTTCTCAGGCGAGCCTGTTTCACGGGGGCTTTCTCAACTTTCGAAGTCTGCGAAGTTTCTGTCTAAAACACTGTCGATATTGATAAGAAACTATACGGCGCCCTAGACTATACCTATCGAACACAGCACTCACATAGATTTCGAAAAGGTTTCAGCCAATGGGAGTAATGAAACCGCGACGTTGACGCTCTAGTGTGCTAAGTATAGAGTCTTTCATTAAAAAATGCGATTTATCCAATTTTTGTCTAACCACGTCTCGAAGAACGACAACTCTAATCTAATTCTTCACGAATAACAAATTCCGATATATGTTACATATAAGAAGATTTATGGCGTTGAATAAATATTATGATTATCATTAATTATTCAGTGTTCAGGCCTATTTTTGGCACGCTCGGCCTGCTCTTACGTGCTATTAAGCACCGAACAAGCCAAGGCCACCCTTGTGCTTATCGCAAATAGGGGAGAAAAACGATGGCATGGGACGCAACTTTCTCTCTTTTCCTCTCTAATTCTTTCCTCTCCTTCCTCTCTCTCCCCTTCTGGCGCGTTACAACGTATGTGAGCCAGGACAAGGATGGAAAAATACTTTCTCAACTATGAAATAGCAACGCCAACATTGGCCACTGGAAAATTAGGAAAATTTACACAAATGTTCTTAAGTTTTTACCGCCGACTCTGAGAAACCCATGGTGGGAGCTGTGTCGTAAAAGATCGGGTCGATTGAGGAGACACGCGATATCAAAAACGTGGCTTCAGTGTGGACACAGTTTTACGGTGGCGTAGCTCGGCGGAGCCAACAGTGTCGTGCAAAATGAAATGATCCTCTCCATCGTCGAGCTCAAACAGCGACAGAATCGGACAATAAATTCTTTATCGGTTACCATCGATTACGAGCAGACTGGCTAAACAATAAATCGACCGGTCGCGTTGACCAGCCATCGCATCAGCATTTTCTACGTCCTCTATTGCGCGGAATGTCCGTTCCTATTGATCACCGCAGGATGAGATAATGCGTTTTGAATTAATCGATGAAAGAGTGAGTTCCCAGCTCCATTTCTCGCGAGGAACCGAGACAATTGAGAATTCAGGGGAATATAGTTACCCTTTCTCTGCCACAGCTGGGTTAGAATGGGGGAATGTAGAAGGCAGAAGGGTAAAGTATGAGGCAAGTCTTGATCTGACGACACTGGACGAAAGGGGAGAATCGTTGGCGAAACAGGAGGAGCGGTTCATCGTCTCGATTTATTCTCGCGTGGACCGTTGTCTGAATGGCCATCAGTCAATTACGTCAGTCCTCGTAATAGGAGCCAATAGGTCGGGATGAATCCAAGGACCAAGGGTCATTTTTTTATACAGCCGGCTATCCATTTCGTCAAGGGGCGGGAGGGGGGAGACCATTAACGGCATTCAAGCTGTCTTTCTTAACGAGCAGGGGGATACAGAGTGTTCCATAATGTAGAAGGACAAACCCGTGCGTCATCAATCGACGGCAGATTTTACGCGTTCACGACAGAAATGACTAAGTGAAATGCTGATCGGTATTAGTAATAGTGGCGGGACTAAAAGACGTTTCATTTGTTGTCGAATGAAACGATAAAATATTATGAGATACAATGTATACATAATCTTTCTGAAAAAAAACTTTTTAAAAACCACGCTTATATTGGAATGCACTAAAAAGGTGAAAATAATATTTTTAGATATTAGTGACTATAAATATATTATTTTCACCTTTTAAGTGCATTCTAATATAAGTGTGGTTTTTAAAAAGTTTTTTTTATATATTTATCATTTTCTACTTTTTAATCTTTACTACCGACCGTATTGAGTAACGCTCGGGTTTGGTTTCCGCTGAGATACTCTGCTGAAATTTTTTTATCTCCTAAACGCACAGGTATTTAAAAATTTTGCTTTAACATTACATCGTGATCTTGTTCCGAGCTATGTTTAAAGTTTCATGTCTCTAGCTCATCGGAAAGTGGTTTAAAATTCGATTACAAGATTTTGTACAATAGGGCAAGTTAATATAAGCGTGGTAATGAAACATAAGGTGTCTTAATCGTAGATGTAGAGCACTCTGCAATGTTTTTGACAGGTAAGAGCGCCGCCATATTGGTTTGTAGTGATGACCACGAGCCGCTTACCGAGCAGAATCGCAGGTGCTAGCCCCCCCTCCCCCGGTCGACCTAATCCAAACCAACCCAGTAAGTAAACTGAACTCCTTCGGTGCGAAGTGGGCCAGTGGAGCGGGGTCGGAGTCGGAGTGGGAACGCGTAGTGGAGTAGGGAGCGCGCGGAGTGGGAATCGCTGCACGCAATGACGTACTACCGAACGTTGCGCAGCGAGGGGCGAAGGGGAATATTTAAAAATATTTTTTAAATCCTAAACGCATAATCTTTTTAAAAAAATTTTTCTGAATATTATATTGACATCCAGTTCTGAGCTATGTTGAAAAATTCAAGTCTCTAGCTCATCGGGAAATGATTTAAAATTCGATTTCAAGATTTGACGCATAGAACAACGACAATGATAACTCAGCAAGCTAATATAAGCGTGGTAAAAAGAATCTGGTGAACAAGAGTCCGGTGTCAGTCACGTTGCAACACGAGACCGTGTTTTATCCGGTAAATAATGCACGTGTACCTGCCAGGCAAGTAGAATAGGAGACTGTTCAATCAGACAAGTAGTATGAAACCGTGTGTAGTATTAGTGTAGGTTTCATGCCCGGTCAGACACGGTGTGTGCTAGCCAGCGTAATCAGACAAATATGGGGTCGTGTCCAGTTAGGCAAATGGTACAAACTCACAAATTCTACCTGCGTAGACGTGGCCCGAACGTACAGCGCGTATACAATTGAACACACCAAGTAAGCGTAGAACACAGTACAAGCGGACATAGAAAATTTATTTTCTCGGGATGAACGAAGATCTTTACAACCACCATAAAAACGTCTGCATCCTCGCATCACAATGCGATCTAGAACTAATCCTGGATTTGGAAGATCTCCAGCAGCAAATTTATTTTCTTTTAACTCCTCGCGATCCTTAAACTACGCCTCACACATTTTTTCCAACGCTCCGAATAACTGTTCCCGTTCTCGCTTTCTGAGATCGCGTTTGTACTTCAATTAACACGCTCGACGCTAACAAGGGAACTTATCGGACACCGTAAATTCAAAAAATTATGAAGCCTTACACACGAGCACAGTAAGTTATGACTAGGCTGCGGTCTTACACAATTATGGATAAACTAGGTAGATACAATTTAAACTATTAGGACCTACAACTATTAATGTTTTTTATTTTGTGTGTCACTCTCCAAGAGCCACCATAAAGAACTTCTCGAGTCGTTAGTTACAGTATATTATTATCATTATGAAGTGTACGTCGGTGGAAAATTTCAGTTCTCTCGTCTAAATTGCTTTGTTCAAGTAACTTATTCCGAAAAAACTACGAAACTACTGGACCAAATTGGACCAATATCTAATTAGCTCTAAGTTACAGCGGGGCATATCGTTTGCATCATTCATCATTATGATCGTGTTGTTACTTTTTTTAAGCACGAACATTTTGCTGAAAATAATTTAAAATGATTCCAATGAGAAGATCGGCTAAAAAATCGATTTTCGGGGTCAGTATAATAACTTCCCTATAAATCGGGAAGTTAATAGAATAAAGATTAACACTAAACATACCGAGCACTGAAAGCGATTAAAATATTTTAGCTGATAAAATTGACAAGGCTCTATTCATTTAGATTTCGTGCAATTTTTATTGCAATATGTGCTTGGATAAAGAAATTTATCGAATCATTTTCCATGTAAGCAACGTTATAGTTTCAATAATTATAAAATTAAAAATCTAAGATCGGTCATTTGACCGGCCGTGGTACGTTTAGTGTTAAGAGAATTTAGAAACATGAATTTACTATTTTCAACGTATTAGAATTGTTAAAGGATGAAAGGGCGAAAAGTTGCATGGTTTTGTCGTGTCAAGTAAACCGTCTAAAAGAATTCTTTTAAATGCATTTATTAAATCCTCTTTTAATAATGAATACAGTGACCCTTTGAGTGGCTTATCATTCTGGAAATATCAATTCCCAGACAGTTTTAGAAATTAAACGTTAAATTTGCTGCGGGTTCTATTAAAAGTTGTAGCGCAGAGCAATACAGGTCAGGCTTCAGCAATATTTTGGGAATTCTGGAAAATCGAATTGCGCATCGCAAGATTCCGGTGGAACTATTAGCTCGTTACACTTGCAGACTAGTTCGGCCGATGCATCGGACCGGAGCTCGTTAAGCAATCCGCGGACTGCACATGCGTGCCAACGTGGATCGTTACCAAAATTAAAGGACTGCTCTCTGTCCCCTTGTGCTGCATCATTTTTACCGCGAACTGAGAGGGAACACGCGACACGCGATTTACCCTCGCACGGGAAATTAATTTCACAAGCCTCGAATTAACGCCAGAACTATCGTCGATTAACGCGAACACGTATCAAAATGACGATGAACTTTCGCACTGTTAGATAATTTCAAAGGAAACAGCTTTTTTTAATCATTTCAATCAACACTTCTCAAGGGAAAAACCTGCATTTATGTGTTGGCACATATACGAATTAAGCGAGTAAAATTTAATGTTCATATTTACTTCGTTACAGTACAGTTTGCACATTATTTGGCGGAATGAAATTACTTCCCAAAAATTCGCGGACTGTCGGAAAACCATTTAATTATTCCCAAAATCCGTAATATGGAGTGGAAACAGTGATTCCATTGAAATCTTCCGGGAGTTTTTTTATCTTCATTGTTTCGATTTAATAAGAGGTCATTACTCAGAGGTAAAATTCGTTTCTAATTACTTCGCCCTCGTTCGTTATTTGATCATTAAATTATTACCGTGCGATCAGTCGCGAAAAGTGTAATTCATAAAAATGTGAATCTCCGCGATGCATGTTTCTTTTCGTCTCGCATACTCGTTTAAAGTGCTAGCGTAATCATCATTACGGTTTTTATCTCGCCATAATTGTAGATAGAATAAGATCAATCGACCACCGCCGGTCTACTATTTTTGCTCGTATTCGCACAAAATTCGACACCATTCTCCGACGCGCGTCCTACATACCTATAATTCAATATTATCGGGTAATTATGAGCCACGGTCCCTCCAATTAAAAAACTGTGTCATATTATCCGGTTACTGTGTAATTAGACGTATACCTTGCCAGCGAATTGGAATGCAGACCGTCAACAAACGAAAGGCGTAATTATGTCGATTCAACGTCATTTTACTGCGGCTGTTTTTTTCTATTAATTAACGAATGGCCGCGATTGTATTCGACGCAGAAGCGTATCAACAAAATACCTGTTTAATTAAAGGGCCGGCCACTCAGCATTTGGAGAGCTTAACACGCATTGATATTTATGCACTCGTACATGTGAATCGTAATCCGGACAAAAAGTTCGATATTCTTTTTGCGAGGGCTTATATGTAAAATCAATTTTTTACGGATAGTCTTTTACCAAGCATCGGTCGACATAATAAATCGTTGCTCGAAGATGTGTAATATTTTATTACTAATCAGCCCACATTGATTGTACAACACGTTGCATTCTAATTGTTATTAGATTCACCTAAATCGCCAAAACATAAAGGTGTACTGTAATTTCATAATTGATACTCTGGAAGTTTCCGGGTCGCTGATTACGAATCTGATTTAACTCAAACAGTTTGTTGAAATTTTGACAACAGATTCGTATTCAGCGACCCGAGAAATGTGGGAATGCCAATTTTCAGAGAAACCTGACCTTATTTTGAATTAAATTAGAATAATTGTTCGATTTTTTAGCACGTTTTGTTTCTCGAAAACAACATGGCGGTCAGCCTCCCAACTTCCGGTTGCATCCAAGCCATTTTACCATGTTTTCATTAGCCCGGTTTCTTGTTTGTCTGTTCGGTGAGAAATTTAGTAATTAATTTTAAACTAACTTCCCGATGAGCTAGAGACTTGAAATTGGAAACAGCTTCGAACTGCATGATAATTCAATATTCAAACAATTTTTTCTTAAAAAGTCGATCCGTTTCGGAGAAATAACAATTAAATATTTACCGTTACATCCCCCGCGAAACGCTACGTCATCGTTTCGATACGATTCGCTACGGCATTGTTTTCAATACGTCGCGGTTGCAATACTGTCTGAAATTGAGTATATCCTAACTGGTTCCTAACCTCGCACAGACAGTGATGAAAATTTGTGATTGTAAACTTTGAATTGCTATGAAAATACTTGTAAGATCTAAAACGAAAAACGTGGAGGGCAAGATGCATCAATTAAATCTTACAAGTATTTTCATAACAATTCAAAGTTCATAATCGCAAATTTTCATCACTGTCTGTGCGAGGTTAGGAATCAGTATGCGACTAGGAAAAATTATTTTATACTTTTTAGCCCGTTTTCAAAAACGTGGTATTTTTTAAAAATTTATTTTTATTTAGATAATTATTCTGATATACTAACGGATATTCGAGGAGTTCGCGAATTTTGCATCCGCGAGCGGAAGAAGTGTCCTAAGAAGATAAGCTGATTTCCGCGGAGGCGCGCCGAGCCGCGGACGAAGAACTCATTCTGTTAAATTAAATTAGATATTCAATCGATGATGCCCGACATCCACTGCGGCAACCTCATCCGATCCGAGAATCTGGATAATAACCTTTATCCAGCGATGCTTGAAATTTTCTTCGAGCCGCGGAATCAGCGAGTCATCCATGGTTGAATTTTAAGGATGCCGCAACCGGGATTCGTAATCAACGAAGTTGCCGCTTCGAAGCTCAACAAAAATTAATTACCTTCCGCGGAATTCAATGAACCATGACTGTTCCGCGAGTTTGTCGTACTATTTGTCAAAACAAACGACAAAACGAACAAGTTTCATTCGGAGGAGTTGGAAAGGAGAGTTTGCGGATTTTTGAAAACGCTCTACTAGGCTTTCAAATATTTTTTGGCTCTACCAAACGTGAAATTTCAGGACGTCGTTTTACGAGTGTGCTCTTCAGAATGATTTTCTCGTCAATCATGCAGTGGTAAAAGAACCGTTGGTTTAAATATATTTTCACGGTCGTTGAAAATTAATAATGAAATAACGGAAATTAATAATGCTATTAATATCGTTAAATATTGTATCGCATTTTTAATATTTAAGGTCTGAAATAAATGTACTTGTAATCTACATTCGCACTCGCGGTGGATGCAAAATTCCTTTTACTTCCAGCGAATTATTTACACTAAAGTAATCCGGGTGAGTGCTGTTATAAAAAGACATCGTAAAATGACGTTCTATGACCAAAGGTCAGGTGCGCTTTTTTCTACGTGTATGTTTGACCAGTCTGTAAAGTAAAATTCATATCATGAAAACTTAGTGACGTTCGCTTATACTTGTTGTTTCACTGTACTCCGAAGCGAAGCTCGTACAACAAGGTTTATGGATGGAATTTTTTAGTTTACACTCGACCTCGACGAAGAATATTAAACAAGAGCATACTTTTGTTTCGCCTAGATAGTATCAATAATATATAAATATAAAAATATCAAAGATCCTTAGTCTACTGATCACGTTTTGTGGCTCACAACATTCATACGCGTTATAATAAAATTTTATATGAAAGTCGATTGTCCGGATTTAGCACACCCCAAGTATTAATAAAGAGTGATACAAGTATTAACACAAGACTAAAAAGCAAAAAATAATTATTTAAATAAAAATAAATTTTTAAAAATACCACGTTTTTAGAAACGGACTAAAAAGTATAAACTAATTTTTCCTAGTCCCATACAGATTCCTAACCTCGTACAGACAGTCCTGAAAATTTGTGATTGTGAATTTTTAATAGCTATGAAATTTTCTTTAACGTCATTTCGCTTTAATGCCTAAATCGTACTTAAACGTAAACCTTTCAATTTTCCACCGTAATTTTAAGTTGTCATCATAATTTTAAGTACTTTCTCCGTCATAAATCACTCCAAGCTGTAACCCTAGTCCTTCACATCTGGTTTTTCCCCAAATCACACCAGGTCATCTTGTCATTACATTTCTCCACGAGATTAATTTTACGTCGAGCACACCAGAGTGACAATTAAAGTTTCTCTGCCGGCTATTAAAATCGTTATCAGCAATCGAATGCGTAGAAACTGAGTATTTGAGCATTGCCGGTTCTAAGAAGCTCCCACCCGCTATAGCGCTAGTAGAATCAGATAAAGGATTAGGCGAATGCGAAGTTAAACCGGTGGCTAACGGTGAGACCAGGTGCAAAGGTCCGCGGAGTCCGAAACTTTCGGTAATTAAAGCACGATATGCCGTACACCGGTGTCTAGTATAATTACTAGTAGTTAAAGTCGAGGCTCGACCCGACAGCCGCAGCGACGCGGTCGCGTTACGGTAAAACCGCACCGTGCAAAGTAATTTATACCGGAACGGAAAGGCTGGGGACGAGTCTAGTTTCCGGGATGTCGCTGTTCGCGCTGGTTAATGACGGAATCATCGCATCGTCGAGGAACGAGAAATTGCAAGCGGTTACCGAGCAACTGGTTCCAAAATATCGATTGAAATATATAAACGACCTCATTCCTGAGCTTCAGAAATAAAAATTTTCCTGTTAAAATGTTTCATGTTTTTCTTTAAATCTTCTGAAACAATTTCAACAAGAATCGGGCTGGTTTCTATACAACACATACTGCCACGCGACGTTTTGTTAAGCATGTTCTGGAAGTATATAAAAACGCAACAAAATTTTTGAAAATTTCACAATAACATTATTTTCAGTAATAACCATAAATATTGCTTTCTTTCGCAAAAGTCACAATTTTTTACAATATCAAGACAATTCGATTAAAAAATAAATATAACATCAAATTCACTAATTAAACGGAAGCATTTAAATTAATTTATTTTTTTAAATGCAAAATATACTCATGAATAGCTTTCATTTCCAATATATTAATGGATTTCGAATTTCTTTTGTGCTTTTGTATTTCTCCCATTATACCTCCAGAACATCCTTAAACCTTAAATGTATGTCACACACGCGCCGATATAAATTAGTTTCCTAACAAAAGGTAGCACACTGGTCACTGTTTACCGAACGCCGCTTTGAAAACTTCTCCTCACAATTTCATCATGCTCGTAACTTTCCTCTCTAGCTTTCTGTCGTTTTCCCTTTGTCGCAGTAACATAGAAAAATTATTATTAATATTTCCCATCTTTACTACCAGCTGTTAAAGCATTCGCTACTAACAGCATACGTTTTAATGACCATCGTAAACGAGTTTTAACCACATTCTCGTCTAACCTGAATGAAACTTCATAATGTTTCCGGAGAGATATTCGATATTTGTTCAATAACTGCACTTCAAACTTTGAATCTGTTTTTAAAAGGGTCCTCTTAAAGATTGACGTACGAACAAGACGATAAGTTGTATACAGAGTGTTTCACTTAAGCGCCACAGCCAGAAAATCTTTTTATTTCGACGAAGCAAAAAATTGTTTATGTAACATTTCCAGTCGGTTACGTAGTTTCATTTGTACTCACAAGACGTTGCGCGGCGAGCTCGTTCTGCGATAAGAAATCTATACGGGTAATGGTTCTCTCGTTCCCGTCGCGCGATCTATCACGTATTCTCGATCTCGATGAGGCTCGGCCCAGATTAAATGTTGCAAAGAGTATTTCCTTGTATGTTCCTTGTATATTGCACGGGGCGATAATCATAACAGGGAACGATCCAATAAATTATTCCCCATGAGGATTACTGTCAGTCAAAGTACAGCCGAGGCTACTGCGCACTTCGGCTTCGCGTGCCACTTCAGAAGGCAACCCCGAAGGAACCACGGGACGATCGTGCTGATTTTATCGGGGGAAATAAGGAAGAAACTGCGGACTGGCTTATCGTCGTCGCTGCCGGCCTTGATAATACTGATCGAAAGACGGATAGGACACGCTTATGGACGAGTATAAAACAGGCAGCCACTCGATATTGGTACGCACGAAGATGACGCTTCAAAAAAGCTTGTGCCGTGCGGTTGAAATGCGAAAAACGCGGACAAAAATCATTTTTCCTTCGACATTCGGAAATGGGAAGTTACTGAGATCATTTGAAGCAACATTTGGTCCGTGTTTTTCGTTAGTAACTCCTTAACAAAGCCGCGAACGCCATTTTTGCAAAGGAAAATGGGTAATTATGTAGAGCCTTCCTCACCGATTTTGATGACCTTGAAATATGTTGTCAAGCACGTACCGTGGCAACGTAAAGCTGCTCAGGCGCGGCGTCTGTTTACTTTTCTTTTCTAAACACGTTGTGATCCTTTTAATTTCCTATGTGTAGTCTGGTTTGGTTATGGTTAGATTCTGGAGACGCATACAAAAATCCTTTTATATATATGTTGTATATGGTATACCTGTGTTATTCATTTTGTGTTTGGTTACCTTGATAACATATTTCAAGGTCATCAAAATTGGCGAGGAAGCCCCTACTGTAAATAATTACTAAAAAATGTTGCTTTCATTCATCACAGGAACCTCCCATTTCCGAATGTTGAAGGAATTTTGAAACACCCTGTATACATTCTGATAGCGTGATTCAAGACGAGTGCAGTGACCTATTATAGAATCGATTCGAGGTCACAACGAACCAAGATACGAATTAACAGAGGATTGCCGAACCAGAATTAACGATGATTTGTTTTGCTATGATAATGGTGTGGATCAGGCCATATCTGTTATCATTGTTCGAAACCACGCGAAATCATGAAGTTCTTGGTCGACCAGACGACCGGTTAAATAAATCAGAAAACGGTTAATTAAAGCTGCATTCTGATCGTCGTTACAAATTAATTATACGAAGTAAACGAACGCGTATTATTCGACAATCGATGCCGGGGCACATTTTCATTTTAATGAGTCGCCGTTGCGATGTCACATCGTTTTCTCCGGTCGAAAATTTCATAAAAGCGTAAACGTTTCGACCTGATTTACTTGCTCGATTCCCGAAAGAATGCGAAACGCCCGCCGCGCCGGGCTCCCGTATTCCGTGGAATATATTCATAATGAGTGCAGTGTCCCGAGAATAAACTTTCAAATGAAAATATCCCGTTGATTCTCATTCTGACTTAATGTCATTTAATCGCGCAAGCAATTTCGTCTCGCAAATAACTTCTTTTTCACCCGTTAGTCGATTTTATATTTGAAAAATGATCATCCCATTGAAACGGAAAAAAGGAGAATTCGTCCGATGTGTCGGTTGAAATTTGCAGCGTCCATTTCGCAAAGTCCGCCGGAGTGAATTAATGAACCCTTGTTATGCCGTTTGCTAAAGGATTCCTCTCGCTCGGAGAATGTTTATTAGAGCATGAATTTTTCCTTAGTGGCAAAACCGCTCGCGAGGTCCGGCGATACGTCGTCCGGTGTAAAGGCGGTTATAGCTGGCGACTTACAAACGCCGCATGTGTAAATAGAATTTTGAATACTGTGTGCTGAAACGGGGAGAACGACATTTGCTTGGTGTCCCAGATTTACGAAGGAAGAACATAGAAACTCGGCTTGTGCGACGATGAACGATGGACGAGGGGGCAGAGAGAGGAACGGGCATCAGAAAGCGAACGTAAGAAAAGAATATGCTCCAGTCAAGCCCTGGTAAATGCTAAATGCAGAACGGTAAGTACAATAGCACCGAGTGGCTGGTCGTTGAACGACGAGGCAAAAAATAAATAACTAACGGTGGTTTGGACGTCTTAAAACAGAAAGAAAATTTTTCTCGTTTACAGATGAATTCGCTGGAAGTCGGCGTGTACCGTGAATACTTGAAAACTGTGGCCCATTATGTCAGTTGACCCGCAGATAGTCACTGAAACGTCTTCTTTGCGATGCAAACAATATTTTACATTCAGTTAAATTGTCAAGTGAGAGGTCACTCGAAGGTTACATCATTTACAAAAAGAAATATTTTTCGACTGGTAAATGCCAGGGTAGTTTTACCGTAAGTATGGCTGGCTATTGTGGTGGCTCCCCGTCGCGTATAATCGATGTTCCACGTCTGCCCACCTCCTCGCTATCGATACTTTCAAAAATCTCTGCAGCCCCGTGGCCGTGTGTAATCCTTCATAGTCGCGGCGTTTACGCGCAACCATGAGACCTATCCTTCTTTCTGGGAATACCTTTTCCATTTAATCATGCTTCTCAGATATTAACGCGAAATTCCACGAGCCTCTGTACCGCGAAAGCGTTTACCGAGACCACGGGAACTTGGCGAAACACTCGAAAGGCTACAATGCCCCATTATTGTTGCACCAACAATGCAATTACAACGGAAAGCCGAGGGGCTGCGGCCTCGAGCCCTGATTGATTTCTTCGATGATAGCTGACGGAATTCTTCGTAATCATTATCAAAGGAAATCTCCATTCTCAGTTATACCGCATGAAATTCTTTTTGAAGCTTTTTAATATTTTTAATGTTATCAATGTTTTCTAACAGATTCCATCGACTATGTAAGAAAGTATGTCAAGAAAATGTGGTTCGGTGGACAATGTTTTTCATAAATGTTATTTACACTGTATGTGCAAGGTAAATATTCTCAGTATATTTGCGAGCATTTTTAGCGCACGAAGTTCGAAAAATGTAAGCTCCGCATCGTTTAATACGAATTCGACTGAGCAAGCAAGTTTCAAGTATCGCAAATTGTGTCTTCAGCAAGACACTCGAGCATGTGAAGGACTGAAAAATATCCCAGCATTCTCTCTCCCTCCAGTACTCGACGGAAATTTCCTTCATCATATCACTTTTCACATCGCTGAAATACCGGCCGTTCTTTTGTGCGTATCAAGATCGTGTTCTTACAGCGGATGCTACTCGAAATACTTCTACAGATTGATATATTTCTAAACATCGTTCAAACAAATAAAACATTTTCAAATTTCTTCGAACTTCGCAGACTTGCTCCGATCTTTCCAGACTCCTTCGAGGTGTTAATATTCCCGTACACGGTGTGCTTAAAATTTTGAAATCCATTTCACCTTCCCGCACTCCAATAATAGCTGCACCGTGGAAAATGGGATAAAAGCTTGCGAATCGCGGCTCTCCAGGCTGAGTGTACTCTGCAGTTTTAGGTTTAGAATCTTCGCGAATATTTCAGAGGTTATCCCCACCGAGAAACAGTGGTGAAAATCTGTGCAAACTCGACTCAAACGTCCTGTACCTCCGCGAATAAATCCGTGAAAAACAAATAAAGAAGATTTATACCCGGGTTATCCAGGTAATCTGTTTCGCCAAGAATTTAGCCTGTCCTGCAGTATGCGAGACATTAGGGGACGAGGGTGACACAATCTACAGCTCAATGCGATCGGCTGATTATTCTCTTATTTAGAGAAAAACTTGTGGTTGTTTAATGCCGCAGTTATAAATGGAACGTTATCATGTGCAACAACATAATACGTTGAGAAATTGCAGTTTAAGGATGACTGCGGTCTACGTGGCATGCAGTTTCGCCAGGAGAGAGCATTTCAAACTGTCGCAACCCGCGGTCGTTCAAACAAACTTTCAATTACGAGCAGTAAAAACGACACGAGCTCGGCTGGAGATGTGCCAGGAGGTCGCCGTGCAACACGTATGCACGGCTGTTGTACGTTCGTCATTGCACAAAGCCGACACCGTTTCCAATCATTGTTCTCGGTCGTCGACGTGAATTCCACGGCTGAACGGAATCGCTGAAATTACAAATCGCCGCTGATGGAGACGATTTTACATCCTCAAAAATTCTTAAACACGCCCTGCAGGCGCAGCATCGTCCGTAGTCGATATTCAATTAATCGATTCCGCTCGGAATCCGTATCCGTTGCTGGAAATACTACCGGCGAAGTACTCTTATTTTTACTCTCGAGGTTTCCACTCAAGGCTGACGCGGAGGAACGCAGAGTCTCGCATCGGCGGCGTGTATTCTCAGCCTATAAGACGTAAACACACAGGGAGGAACGACGAAGTGGACGCAGAAGGAGACGCAACCGAGTGTATCAAGCCCGAGGAGCACGACACCAGTCGAAGCGACTCGACCTAGAAAGACAAAAGTGGCAGATTCTCGAACCGGCACGGTCCGACAGTAATAAAAGCGACAATGTCTTTTACGAAGACAACGCCGTGAGAACAGTTACACGTATCCTCTCGCGGCAGGCTACGTCGCGCCACACCAAGTGGATGTTCCCGTTTTCTTTAAACCTCCCCACACCAACGTCTCCCCATAAATCTCGTGAGGAATAAGTTGTCCCTATTCCACGTCTCGTTCGCTTTGCCCTCCACGACTCTGGTTTCAAACGCTTTTAAGTGCTTTCCACTGTTGCTCCGGAGATACCGAAAAATCTGGCCGTGTCTGTAGCCAATCCCTCGCCCCCGAACGATACGCCGGAATTCCTTGACAGATAGGATCACACCCTCGCGATAGACTCGTAAATGCTCTCCGGGTCGCCTGGCTACGGCTTCGGCTAGCAAACAGGAACTTCCAGCTGACCTAGACGCCAAACGATACTGTACAGTTCTCGTTCGATATACGACGATTCTATCTCACCTCTTCTCCTTCTAAAGTTAATTGTTCGCGTCGAACGGGTGAAAACCATCTTTATATATGTTACGCACGGAGTTTTTGACTACACGAGTCTTTACCCGCTTCTTGAAATCACGTATCCACGTAAGAGGTCCAGCTCATTATTTATATAAACAGTTCTTTCCTTATGGCGAAGTGCGTGCAGCTGGGAATCTGACTAACGTCTGCAAGATTTTCCCATGGTCCCACCACCATTTTTCATGGGGAGAATTTGATATATAAAGAGCTCGAGCTGGTCATCCTGCAGGCTTAGTTCTTTACTGAGATCAGACCTGTACGTGTCTAGAAAGATAGAGCATCATTCCCTTTCGATCATATTCTGAAGGAAAGCTTCAAAACACGTTTGTAAAAGATAAGTCAGTTACGCTACCCCCGCATTTCTCAGTGCGTAAAAACCGTGAGTTCGGATATTAGCTTTCGCGAATATCACTTACACAATACAATGACAAGTGTATACCATTTCCGGTTTACTATTGAATACATTGTATTTTCTACCAGACATCCGAGAGTCTGCTAATTTCCACATCCATTTTTCAATCCCAGTAACTAGTAAGTTGTCCCAACTAAATAAACATTTACCGCTCGAGGTTTATTTTATATTATTTAGAAAGTTACGAGAGCTGACCTTTCCGAATATCTCAACATTACCGAAATCCTGTGATACCCGGTGGTGAAATAGACACCGGCTAGTTCACAACCTCCCATCTAGTGGCGACCCGGTGGTGAAAAAGACATCGGCTAGTTCACGACAACCCCTGTCTTTTCCTACCTAGTGGCGACCCCGGTGATGAAACAAGCATCGGCTAGTCCATGACAACTGTTCTCGAGAGTCAACTCTCGACTCGTAACATATATTTCGGAAACTAGCAGCGGTGTATCTTCTGGCTGACTATCTACACTGACGTACCGCTGCAGACGTTGTAATAACGAGAATACAAACACGCTGCCGAGGGTCCCGGCAAAGAAGAATTCTCAGACGGTGCAAAGCGAGGTTCTCAGGTCTTCGTGCCAGGATCCTTTGATTCGAAGGTATCTCTCGTGTGCACCAGACCGCGAGCTAAATGAAAACCGTTGCCAGACAAGGACATTTATTCCTGCGTGTACCCTATTAGTTTTTCTTGAGAAGCCAAACAAAATTTCTTTAAAGAGAAACCGACCTGCTTTAACATATAGCGAGGGATTCTCTTCACAACAAATTTATTCTCGCCTCTTAAATTCTAACAGACCGACAGAGTCCTATCCCGCGAGAATATGCATTCGTAGAATGCTAGTCAACAAAAAACATTTAAGTGGTATAAACTTAATCTAGAATAGAAAAGTAGAATGGTCGTAGGCAATAAAAAATGTCATTTCGTGCTTGGCCAAACAAGAAGTACAATTAACGTAATCGTTCGCAAAGTAGTATACGTGTACGAACAAATCTGAAACTAGTAAGAAATAAATAAATACATAGTAAACACACGTATTCGTACAATCGATACGTTAGGTTGTAACTGTAATGACAGATAACGACAGTCATATTGTTCGAATATAGCATTGTCAATGAAAAATGCAATAGAACTGAATAAAGCGTGAACACCTTGTTTATGCAGACATAAATTTCTATGAACCAATCTATAAAAGCTATTATCACGTAAACCATCTTCCAACGGAGTTATTACGTGTTGTTCAAACACATAGTTTTGCATACATATTGATTCGAGGAGTTAGATGCGTGACATCGATCAGATAGTGTTGTAAAAACATGTCACTATCCAGGATAGTAACATACGCCATACTCTAATCAGACAAATAGCATACATCAAACATAAAACGAGCGCACATGCGACACAGTAGTCACGGAAATGATATGGGAGGGTGTTTCACCAGATAAGTAGTAGAAATCAGCCATTGGTTTGGCGAGTGATATGAGGCAGTAATTTTATGAAGTGAGTAGTACAAGTCAGTAGTATTGGTCAGACAAACAAGTGTTTCATATAAGTACCAAAAACATATCCCCGTCCATAAATCACAGGACACTTAGATATATTCAAGAAAGATGGTAATTCAAGAATACAAGACTCGACGAATATTGAAGTCTCGCACCGACCCGGCTAGAAATTCTGTTAGGCATGCCTAAAGACAAATGTGGGCCTAATGCGGAGAGAACGATGTACGCCTAAGTTGGGCATTCCTAACAGTTGCCATACATGGTCCAAATGGGGATGACCGAGTGCATGCCTAGGTTGGGCAATCCTAACAGGTGCTGCTCCTAACTTGCAGTATTTGAAGATGACGTATCCAAATGTAATTTAGCAAAGCAGTAGCGCGCACTTCTCAAAATTTTCCGAGAAAATTGCATTTGAAAATCAGTTTTCCAGTCATAATGAGATGGTGTTTACCTATGGACAACAACCGAATCTTAACACTTATGACATCTGCCAATAAACGGTTATTGTTCACATAGAAACTGTGTGTCTTTTATTTGTGGGTATTGAAAAAAAGTCTTTGGAAGAACCTAATGTGGCCCTAACACGGGTTTCCTTATGTGAGTCTCGTACGACTTTCCCAATTAGGCAGTCGTTGATATTCCGCGTTACATGGGCCACCGGGGGTGTTATGGCACTGGTGGACGTTGGGAGAGGAAAAGGGCCTTGTTCCTTGGTCCTGGGCGATGGGGGTTTAGAGGGTAAGGGCAGGGATAGTAGACCCGTTTCCCCCCAAATAACATCAATTCCTCCACACTACCCTCTCCGACCAACGCCGAAGGAGAGGACGTGCGTAAGAGACATTCCCCACCACCCTTAGAAAAGCGCCTAACAACCAAATTAGGCTAGCCTAATGCGAACCTAATGATCTCCCAAACTGAATTTCTAGTCGGGGATGACTAGAAGTCATCTTAGTCGGGTAAGATTGAAACGTGCAATCAGGTGTAACGGATTAACGCTCGCTGGAATAACAATACCAAAATGATCGATCTCGGCGGTAAATGGCACCGAATGGCAACATTCCAAGGTTTTACGATTTCCAGGGCTGTGGGCAGGGGTTGCGAGGGCGTTCTCGTCATGGGTTCGCCATCGAGTGGAAAATCGGATGACCGTAGGCCCGTTCATGATTTCATAACTTCCTTGTACACGGCGCGGCGTGGACCGGCTGTGTTCAGCAATATGTCAGCTCCCATTCACCGGCTCTGTAGAATTGACTTCCGGGAAGTTTGCTCGCTTCGAAGTGACGGGACAATCTGCCGCCTCGAGATTCGGCCGGCGAGAATGCAGCCGGCTGGATTTATTCGTCGCAACGCGTCAGCCGAAGTCAATGGAGGAACGCTGTCTAATAGATCAACCGTCCATTAAACGACCCTCCTTGATTGACACCGGATCCGCTCAGATGCTTCTCGAGAATGAAAACATGTGATTTTTTCGAATTTTTTCTAGAGTAACTATTGGATCTTCGTATTCCGAAGATTTGAGGTAGTATTACTTTTTGAATATTATCTGAAAGATGCCAGTATAATAATTAATTAATTCTCGATCGTAATTTATCTTAATGATAGAATAAGTATTTATTCGCGGCGCGCTGGTTCGATCATTTATGACAATGGAAAAGAAAAGGAAGGAGGTGTTTCGTCCTAGACCCGCTAGAGGACTCATCAGTAAGGCTATCTAGCCGGCCTTGCCTTATACACGGGATACTAGAAGACAATTTGGAAAACGTATTTATACTGAAAGATGACATATCAGTAACTAGCGAGACATATCGAACCAGCGCGCCGCGCTGGCATATCATACCAGTATAATCTTCAACACTGGGCTGCGGATCTTTACGCATTTGTAGCAAAATTGGATAGATGAAATTTACAGTTGTTGGAGAGAAGAACAGGCAATTTTTATTGTGTGTAAAGATCTTCTATTTCGAACCTCTTTTACGGAAAGTCTGGTGAGAATCTGTAGACACGACAGAACGCCTGATTAGACAAATAACGTAACATGATCACGTTCACAGAGGGAGCCAACCTTCAGTCAAATAAATCTGAGCAGATTGTTGGCATTGAAACAGACTTGTTTTTAACGAGTCTAATGGAAGAAACGGTGCTGAATCAGCGCGCAGACCGATGTATCGTCAGTCAGTTGCGTCAAGCCGGTCTAAAAAGCATACTTCCACGTCTCCGAACAAAATAATTTCTGTAAAATTGTTCGAAGACATGCCGCAGGACAATATCTGCCATGGAATTTGCATTGTTTAACATAATCGACAAAGAGCGATCCGCTTTTTGACGGTCTAACAACATTGCGGTGGAAATTTTGAGGAAAAAGTCACCACCGAACGAGAAACTTCACCGCCATGTTACTCCGTGAAGGATTAAAGGAGAGGATTAAAGCGGGAACTGATCGGAAACAGGGAAAAATCGAGCGGAGGCAAAGTTTTAAGCTCGCTCAACTTGGCCGTATCAGCGAACAGTTTCGCTCGTCCCATCTATCCCCTTGCGGGCGAACCATGCTTTATCGAGTTACGTTGTTCGATTTTATCACGCGAGTCGCGAACAGTCTAGTGTAGCTTGGCCCGGATTAACCGATAGACAAATAAGACAAATGTCTAGGGCCTTGCTTCGATACAGAAGATAATAATCAATTTCAAAACACAAAAATATATCTGTTCAAAAAGCCTTTAAGACATTTCCCTTTGCGCAGATACTGATTATAGTCATTGCACCGTTCGTGGTACGATTAGTGTTAATAAGGGTGTATTCATCTGTCGAGAATCTCACACGACTTTCAACCTTATCAAGCGGCTGCGCTATAAAATTTCAATTTGCCCCGCGTGTAACCGTGTCGTGTAAAACTATCTGAGTTTAATGGGACAGTCCGCGCGGCACTGGGGATTCAAGTAGGAAACGGTATTGTAGAAATTGTACTCGACACATGCGAACAAAAAATTTACATATTTCGCTGGTATTTTTATCTTCCGTCGTTCCATTACCAAGAGCGATAGCGTAATATGAAAAACCTTCGAGCACGCAGTCGCATTTTCCATGTTATCTTGCTGCGAAAACACAGGGAACCTTCCCAAGAGATAAAAACTAATAAGAGAAAATGTATGCGATGACAGAAGAATTCGATAATCGTCGGAGAGCAAACAAATTAACGACAGCGTACGGTAAATTGAACACAGGGTTAAATAGATGGGAAAACGAGTTGATGGGCAAACACCTGGAAAAAAATTGTATGCATAATAAATCTCGAGGCAAATAGATAATAACTCAGACGGACACGCAGCCATTTACAGAACAAAAACCACTTTATTGCTCGATGAATAAATCAGTGGTCGAGGAACTTGAACTTTGGGGAGCTCGTTGTCATTAATTAAGCGGAGACTAAATGCACGGGAAACCAAGGTGCAGGGTCTCGCCTATAAATTTCATGCGACCTCTTTACATCATAACGTTCGTTGGGTCTAGTTTTCTTCAAAGGAAATTACACACGTTGTAGTCACGGAAAGTTTCAAAATTACACGGTTCAACAGCCAAAAATCGTTTCGGTTCTCACTATGCGATTCTTATAGAGTTTTCCGCGCTGATGCCGAATCCGACATTAATTTTTCTCCTAGTTGCACAGTTTTCGAGAAATTTAAACTTGAAGAAAAAACATATTTTTCTACTTTGAACAAATATTGTGATGTTATTATAATAGATATTGAATTGTTCTTTCCAGCAAAAGATTCTCTAAACTTTCCCGAATCCAGAGATGCGGAATAGTAAAACGTTGTAAAATATATTTTTAAAATTGTTTAAACAATCATTAAAGGCGGAGGGGCACCACTTTTGCACCATTTTTTGATATTTTTTTAATTTACCTGAAAAAATAAGAATGCAGCGGAAAATCCAAGTGCACCACGCGATAGAGTAGACTTTAATCTTGAGAAACCACCCTTTCAACTTTCCAACGTCGACGTATTTTTGTGACTAGGAAACAAAATATCCGTGCCCGACATGAGACGCCGCCAGTGATGCTCACCACTAGAGCGAGAGTTTCACGGGATACGACGCACAGTGGGCAATTCGGACGATATTTGTGTCAAACTCAAAGAACTTTTGATAGAAATGAGTTAGAGCAATGAAATTTTTTTTAATTGAAGCTGAAACTTTGTAGAATATGGGAAAAATAGGGAGATCATGATAAGAACGTTTTTTAAACATCATCAGATTAATTAAAAACTCTCAAGATAATTTCAAGAAAATCGATATTATTCAATACTACGCGCGGAGCAAATTTTTTTCAGCTTGCTATACATCATTTCCCGTAGATTTTTTCACACGATGATTTCAAAAAGTCGAATTATTGTTAAAAATTTACGTTTTTATTTTATAAGGTAGACAAATTTTGAACGCAGATTTGAAATCAGCGTGAAAATATCTACGGGAAATGATGTATAACATGTATTAAAACAATTTTTACCGCGCGTGGGACTGAAAACGTTCGTTTCATAATCCTCCTATTTTTTCCATATTCTACAAAATTTCAGCTTCAATTAAAAAAAAAACATTTCATCGCTCTATCACATTTTTATGGAAAGTTCTTTAATTTTGATACAAATATCGTCCAAATTGCCCACTGTGAGCCGTATTCAGTGGAACGCTCGCTCTAGTGGTGACCGTCACTGGCAACAACCCGTGTCGGACACAGATATTTTGTTTTTTGGAACGAAAAAAACCTCGACATTGGAAATTTGAAAGGGTGATTTTCCAAGATAAAAGTCTCCTCTATCGTATGATGCAGTTGGATTTTTCGCTGGACCCTTATTTTTTCAGATAAATTAAAAAATATCATAAAACGGTGCAAAAGTGGTGCCTCTCCGTCATTATTGATTGTTTAAACATATTTAAACATGTATTTTACAACGTATTACTATTCCACATCACTGGATTCGGGGAAGTTTGGAGAATCTTTTGCTGTAAAGAACAATACAATATCTTTTATAATAACATCACAATATTTGTTTAAAGCGGAAAAATATGTTTTTTCTTCAAACTTCAAGTTTCTCGAAAAATTAAGGTCAGATTCGGAATGAGCGCGGAAAACTATAAGAATGACATAGTGAGAATCGAGAGGTAAAAAAAGTTTTAATTTGTTGGACCGTATTGTATGTCACTTCTATATCGCCTTTCACGTTTGTACGTTTTGTGTTTGTTGGGTTTAGCGTATATAGGATTATTTGAAAAAATCGTGCGGATTAACAGGTTCATCAATTCGCGGCTGATGCGTTTCATGCATATTCAACGCCGTGGATAGATTCACAGGGTAATCGTGATTAATCGGATATTTATGATTTATGGTTAACGCGACCGGATCGAGTTTTAAACTTCACGCCGCGCCGGCAGATATACGAGAACGATTTATGCCGGACGAACATGCGTAGCGATTCACTGGTGGAAGTTTCAACCTCTGCGCATCGAAACATCAATTTAAAAGTCAGTTTTTCGCATTTGCACCTGGTACAACCGCTGGAGCTTATTAATTTTCCATGATTAAAATGACTCGAAACATGACATAATTCGAAAAATCTGGATTGGACAACCAGGAATTAATAATTGCGTTAATTTTACGAATTAAGGCGTGTGCTTTTGGAAATGAAAGGCCGGAACGACAGTTTGAGAAGTTCGCTTCCCTCGGGACAATTTTCAATCAGAAAAATCTGCGCTTGTGATTCGCGCGCCACGATCGTTCCCGCAGCCAATAAACGATCGAAAATGTCATTTCAATTTACGACTACGTAGTCGATTAAACGAGAACAGAATGGACGATTCTCGGCGGGTGGTTTCTGCTCCTGATCGAATGGTTCTTGCCTGGGAGGTGGGGATGGGGCGGTATTTCCTTGATTCGGTATCCCGATAACTTGCCGATCCTATGGTCGTGCAAATCATTTGCATAACGTACGAGTCAGTCCGCTCTCAGATAGGAATATATTTGCCACTAGGCGAACCGTGCTGCGCCACGCCGCGCCGCATCGTTCTAAATGCTAACAAACCGGGCAAATCGCACTCGTAAATGCGATCGTTCCGATCGTAAAATGGTCAACAGTGATCAGTGTACTTCGTACTTCATGCACTCTCAGGTAATCCGCGGATCCATATGCATTCATGGCATTTCTAACGTGCGAGCATGCGTTAACCAAAATACATGACGTATCTTGTTCTTTTCTTTCACGACGAATCTTTCCATTGCAACGTGTATTATGCTTTTTTGTCCCGGAGCGCAAATCTCGAATTGCCAATAGAATCGAGCTTTCAAGGATTCTCGACGGTCTTCCATGTTCAACGGAACAAATTTCCTGATAACGAAGCGGGTAAGTTTCGTGTAATACGAGAGTTCCATTGGAAAAGTACATCACTCGAGGGAAAACTTCACAAATATCCTTATCGCGAATTTTATTAAGATTTCTCTCTCGAGGGAAAGTAAATAAATAGAAATAAGGAATCTCTCGAGGAAAGCTGAGTACCGATGCTGCAACAAGATGCCACGAAGATGAAGATATCTCGAACAAAGGAAACAGTCTCGCCGAATGATGCTTACCAGCGATAAAACAAGAAAGTTAGTCCGTCTTATTTAACGTCAAAGCCGTTATTCGGTTGATAACATTTTAACGTAATTAGATCGCAGCGTATTTTCGACGGTCGTAACACCAGAATGGTCTTGGTAATTTTTAGAATTTGACCTGGTTATTTTATTAGTTTTATTAATTTTTAATAAAATTGAATAGAAATGAAGATGCTTTTTGCACGAAAGATTTTTTACGACGAAAATAACATATGATGATAATAACTTTTCAGATGAATTCCAGAAGTTCCCGTAACTCGGAGAAAGCGATCATTGAAATCGGTTCAACCGTTCGAAATCAGTCTTCCTTGGGTCTCGTCATTTTCTCCTCGCGCAGTTTCGTCTAAATCCCAATTCCCCCGACTCCGAAATACAAGTTCGAAGCTCCGTACTTCGCCGGAAGCGCTTCAGTCCCGAGTACCTATTCGAACTCGAGTAATGTCTTCGGAAGCAGCACGAACGAAGAACAATCATCGTCCCTTTTGTTTCTCGCGTTTGCGCCGTGCTGCAATCCCCTAAACCGTGGATGTTCGGGTTCTGTGCACCGTAAAAGCGCAACAGTTATTACTTATCAACAGCGATGGGCCAAGTTTATTCGTTGATACGACGAGCAACGGAGTCGGATACGGCGAGTGATCATCGTTGATGCACGTGCCGTGGAAAGTTTGTTGAAAAACGGCGAAAACTTCGGGCGAGTCTCGATTCGTTTGGGATTGCGTGTTATTCCGGTCCGACTTTATATTCGACGTGCGTGGCATCGGAAGGATCGCAGCCGCGTATCTCGCGATGGCACGTGATTTTCGAACTCGTTCCCGCCGGGAACATCCGTTTTTCTTTCTCCGTGATACGGTTCAAGGAAAACGCGAGCCTAGAATCCATAACGCATTCCCGCTGACACCGGTGCGGTGGTTTGAGATTGTAACAACGTGTACTTCATCAAATTTTAAAAAGATTCCAAAATTTCCGGAACTTTGATGAAAAATAAATTTTTTAAAATACCACGTTTTTACAAACGGACTAAAAGGTATAAAATGATTTTTCCTAACCTCGTACAGATAATTGTGTTTGTTGATTATCGATCGGCGCAAAGGTTCGATCAGAATTAAATTAAAGCAATCGTGCTAGTTCGTTTAAACTTTCAACGTTTCGATCCCAATATGGATCCTTTTCAAGAAAGAGGAAACAACTGCGTCTGTAATTTTTTAAAAGAGTTTTCAATATGAAAGTATTGAAAAACAGATTTAAATACAAAATTCAAAAGATCGGTAATGAATTACCAACCTTGTTTTACGAAAAAATTAGATAGATCGAACAGATAGTCCTGAAAATTTGTGTGAATTTTTAATAACTATGAAAATGTCTGTAAGATTTAAAACGAAAAACGTAGGGCGCAAAATGTATCAATTATCTATTGCATGCGCCCCACGTTTCTCGTTTTAAATCTTACAGGTATTTTCATAGCTATTAAAAATTCACATTCACAAATTTTCAAGACTATCTGCACGAAGTTAAAAATCTGTATGGGACTAGGAAAAATTATATTCTAATTTTTAGTCTTGTGTGAATACTTGAATCACTTTTTACTAATACTTTGTATACTCGCTAAGCTTGCTGTAAATTACCGATTTCAAAGTACCAATAAAGTCAATGTAATTCAGACGCGTGAATATCGAAGGCAAACGCGACCGATTGCGTGAACGAACAGCGGATGGTTGAAATTATTTATTATTATTTACTTCCACGTATGAAAAAGGCACTGATCTCCGGCGGCCCTAAGTGGGTTCGTGGAGTGGGTATGAGTGGGAGTGGGAGTGGGAGCGCGTAGTGGAATACGGAACGCTGTGTCGCGTGGATTGGCTATCGCTTACCGCGGCGGCATACCACCGAGCGTCGCGTGGCGAGGGACGCAGGGGAAATACTTAAAAGTAGTGTATAAATCCTATTCATTCTTTAAAATTTTTTTTTGTAATATTGCATTATTATCCAGTTCTGTGCTATGCGGAAAGTTTCAAGTATCTAGCTCATCGGGAAGTTAGTTTAAAATCAATTTCAAGAATTGTACCGAACGAACAGACAAACACGAAAGCGAGCTAATAAGAACGTGGTAATATTCTTGGATATAAAGAGGCAAATTAAACCGAAAATCACGTTCAGGATTCTTGTAGTGTCACGATAATAAAAGAAGCTCGTCTTCAAGGATAACGAACGCGATCGTTATAGCAAGAAACTCGTGGAATGGACTGGCGACGACAGGGATTGACTTCGGTGTGGTCCACTCGTGAAAATCAACGTGGGTGACAGGATCCGGTTGCCCGATTGCCACCGGCGACCCATGCACAACATTCCGAACGTTTCCCGAGCTATAAAAGCAACGGGGCCGAATTGAACCCCGAAAAAGGAGGATAGAATACGGTCTGTGTATCGTTGCAGCTCGACGCAGAAATAAAAAAAGGAACATCTGCGCCGCTGGCGACTCGTCGACTGAGCTTTTTTTCGAGGGAAAATCGAGGAGAAAGGTAGCATCGGGTGGGCGGCTCCCGTGTAGCCTCGCTAAATACGACCGGGAAAACCGGGACGCCAGTAATAAAACATTTCTGATACCGGTGCTGGGCGTTACCGGTGGGCGACAAAGAGACACTTGTCGGAATTTAGCACACCGATGATGCACATTTCGAGTGCATCGAGTGCGTTTCATCTTTCGGCCAGATGCACGTATCTCCGGTAAAAGACACTTAGAACGACAATAATGCTTCGGCGGGGAATGAAGGACCTTAGAAAATGTTGGCTGATATAACCGGCTGCGCTCGCGCAGCATAGATTGAATGATGAATCATAACTGCGTCGAACGGCATCATTGTGCAGGACTGCCGACACATGGTCATTATTCGCTACATTAATTGACAGTAACTTGACGCACTGGTTCGATCAATTTAATCGAAAGCAATTTTGCATTATATTATTTCGACATTTTGGTCTTGGTTCAGACCCTTATCAAGAAAACAGTGATTGCGCTGTGAATTATTAAAAAACAAAAGGTGATATTCTGTAGATGAGAACTCATTTAAAACAATTTTTGAAATATGTCAACTTACTTGCTTAATGAAATAACTTTAAGAATTATAGAAAAACAATACCACGTACTGTGCTCATGATTACTTGTAAACTACTGAGACAAACTGTGAAACTCTCCGAAGTCACGAATCAGATAATCGATCGATGCGTAGGCCAATCGATATTCGGCGGTTATTTCAAGCCTTGAAAGGTCAAGTTCCAAACACATTTAACTGTCTATATACCACGTTATCATGGTAATTTTGGAGTAACATTCGAAATTCGATTCACAAAAGATAGCAAACATTTTACGTTTGCGAGAGAACTGGATTTTGATGTTATGGTGGAATCAAGATTAATGTATTATTTATTATTATTATTATATAATATTTATACTATCATTAAGATAAATTACGATCGAGAACCAATTAATTAATTATTAATGTAATTGTTTGGAAAATTTCCAATTTTTTGTTTTTCTATAATTTTTAAAGTTATTTCATTAAGCAAGTAAGTCGACACATTTCAAAAATTGTTTTAAATGTGTTCTTATTTGCAGAATATCACCTTTTATTTTTTAATAATTCACAGACGCAATCATTATTTTCTTGAAAATAGTCTAAACCCAGACCGTAACATCGAAATTTATATATTGCAAAATTGCTTTCGATTAAATTGATCGAACCAGTGCGCCAAAAACATCAACTTTGATTAATTGATAGATTTCGGGTGACCGCGGCGCGGTCTGCGATTATGTGCGCGCGAGAAAGTGTAAATACACGGCGGACAACGGGCCGTGGTGTCGCGGCCACGCGTCAACGACCATCGAGGTCCGCGCGATCCCGATGAAAGAACAGGACCACGATCACGTCCGCCTCCGCTTCCCCTCAGCGAACAATGAAGATCACTAATTCAGAGTAATCACAGTGTAGTCACGCGCTGACGTCACTTTATTAACAGTGGATCGCGATCGTAATTCCGCCCCGGAGAGTCGAAAACGAATGGCTCATTATGGGACAATTATGGTGCAGACGCGTGGGATCCTTTAATGCGAGCCGCGCCGTTTGGCGGTGCTCCAGCGACTAATTCTAAGTTCGTATGAACCTTGCAGTCAATTTATATTACCGCGTAGTTGCGGAATGTACAAGGTGTCGAGAAATTATCTGCAAAGACCGTTACAGTATGACTCTACATCTCAGGATCAGCGAAGAACCATTGAAAAATATTTTGGTAATTATATAGGAAAGTACTGCCCTCTCCGATTTTGATGAAATTTAAATATGTTATGCAGCAACACATTCTGTACAGCTTTTTCCTGTTCTAATATAGGGGGGTCGCTTTTAGTTTTCGAGATATTTGCAAAAACATTTTGACGTTGTAGAGATACCATGTTTCTAAATTATACTCTAGATTCTTACGTATTTTCACATGCTTATTACGAATATAATATTGAAAATTTGCACAAATGTTAATTTCTTAACGGAAACCTTCTTTTTAGAAACACTGGGTGCGTGTTAAACACTGGGTGGGTGGGTGTGGTATCAGGCTGCCCCTTTCCGCCCCCCCTGTTTCCTCTCTTATCTCTACAGCGTCAAAATGTAAACAAACGCCGCACTGAAACAGTCTACGTTGCAACGGAGCGTTCAGGAATACGAAAAATTCAATACAGTATTCGCGATAGTCTTTTGCAAATATCTCGAAAACTAAAAGCGACCCCCCTATATTGAAACAAGAAAAAGTTGTTCAAAATGTCAATATCTATAACATATTTAAATTTCATCAAAATCGGAGAGGGCAGTAGTTTTCTATATGATTACCAAAATTTTCTGCAAAATGTAAATTTCTCGAAAACGAATTTAGCTGCTGTTCGTTGGTTAGTTCGATTTGTTGCGCGCGCGACAGATGAGCACAGCTTTGATATCGCCAGGAGAATCGGGGGTAACGACCGACTTCGCGCGATCCTACTTTCTTTTTTTTTGCCCCGAAATGAATCTTCCTGTATGAAGGGAAACCTGATATGCCAACCGTGATCACCATTTTATCTGGCGCGCCGCTATCGAGGACACGCGGGGCATCAAACGTGTGAAACGGTAATGCGTCGAGGATAAATGCGCTCGGCGCGTCCGCTTCTCCCCGGGGATAACCGAGGAAACTCTTCTGCTCGAGAAGCGGAACTGCATTCCGCGAGTCTTCCCCGGGTGAAACAGAAGCAATTTTCGATAAGTTCTGGCAATCTATTCTTGTCTGTGAACTACTCTTCTTCATAGAAGACTGCTGTGTAGACCGCGAAGAATTTTTCAACGCATCACTTTCCTGAGACCGTTTCTCAGACACGAACTGAGAACTTTTTGTGATTAACTGTTATCCTCTGCGTGTATGTTGCATTTCCTTGTCGTGAAATTTTAATCTGATAAAATTGCCACTGCTCGGAAATATAGAGGAAAATACTGAAAGTTGATGTGGGGCCAATATCAAGGTAGTCAAAGTTATTGGGCCACTCTGTATAATTGCATCTATTTCTAAGGATAACAGACACTCGGTTTTCAATATTCCTTTGACCACGATATCCAACGAAATGTTCCACTATCGTACAAAGGAAATTTTATTGGGTAGAAGGTTCTACCTCTCGGAGGATTAAATAAATTCTCCTGCACTTCGCAGGCACGCGTCCTTTTCGTACGGTCTCAATATTGTTCTCGCAGAAAAGGAATAAATTTAAATAAATAAATGGGACAACGATCCCAATTGTGTATTTTGAGAAAATGAAGGGAACGGCACATTGTTCTTCAACTATCCCGTTGTCTTAGAAAGCAAAACTTTTGCAGGTTCGACGAAAATCGACATTTCGCCAGGTTTTCGGTCCAAATACTCCACTTCTGCGACGTTCAAGTTACGCTTGTTTCCCAATCTCTCCCTCTCTTCCTCTCTTTCAGACCTGCCAACACTTTGTGCCACTCGAGTCTCTCATATCCTGCTCTTCCAACCCTTGTCCTGTTCTATAACTCCATTCCTCGTTGTGTTACCAACGGGTCGATTTTCCCGTAACCATTAAACCGCCGACCTTAAATAACCTACCATCAAGTCAACGTTCACGAGCTACAAATATCGAATTTGAGTCAACGGCAGATACACTGCGGAGAAAATTGTAGAAGTCCAATAAATAACTGTAAAAGATACAATAACTGATTTGATATTATAGAATGACGAATAAATTCAGTGTATTTTCTGTGTGTTTTGAATAAATAATTAAACCGATACGTTATTCCGAATCCTGCTGGATCATGCTTATTCTGGATCTTGCTCGGAGCGTCCGGTGAGCCGAAATCTTGCCGTTAATTGAGCAATTTGCCAAACGCTGGCTAAATACCGACTACACCACAGATTCCCGACACCGATACAACAAAGTAGAACTTCGACTGAGAGATTAACGATCAAATTGGGTCTTGCACGCTTGGTCGGTTCGCCTTTTACTTCGAGCTGAACCTAATTAGTAGAATCAGCCGTAGCATGAATACAGAAAACATGGAACATCGTCAAATCTCGGTCAGGGAGTAAATTCGGAATGTAATTGTGCATACAGTAGTCTGTCATATTTCTGTCATATTCTTAATAGAACAAGTCTGAAATTTGCCAGCCGAAATTGCGGCTCGTAATACAGACCGACGCTTCTCTCCGATCTCTTTTCTCCATTAGAAGCCCTTTTTTCCACAGCATAAAATCCTGTTTTTACATAAACGTGGCATCGTTTAGCCTCGTTCCGCGATGCCCATGGTACACGCGGTAATTATGGTGGGGCATAAATTCCGGCCACTTTATTGAACGCGTCGCGCGACTAACGAAGTTACAGCAGCGGGTTTTATTAAAAACTAAAGCCTGGATTTTTCGAAATTTAGACTGGAAGCCGGAAGAAAGTCTCTTGGTAATCTTCTTTGAAATTTAATCTTATCAAGCGAGTTACTTCCTTTTACAACGTAAGTAGATTTCTATTCGAAAGAAATATACTCCACGCTGTATATTTTACATTCTTTTTAGATCTCGCGCGACTCAGTTATTTGTAAAGGTAAAATGACGCGGTAGAAGGGATGTGGAAGGGATGATTCGAGTGATCGACCGGTTTACTTGAAGAAAGACGGAAACCGACCAGTCAATTAAGCGGGAATGCAAAGTGGCCGGAGCAACGTTCCGCGGCGTCCACGAAAAGCGCTTATTTGGTATTCGTATCGGGGTAAACCGAGACCATGTTACCGGATTTAACGGCGATTTAGCGTCGAGAGAACGCCGCAGGACATCGGCATGAAATGTAAATCGCGTCATCGGCCGCACCGATGCGATGCTCTACAGCTACCCGAATTATCGACTGCGGAAAGAGTACTCGATATTCCGGCGAGCAAACCGACACGGCGCGGCGCGCAGCCGTTCACTCCGCGATTCCGGCCGGACGAAATTGTAAACACTGTTTGCGAGCTGTTTCGCAAGTTGTCCGTACGTACGATGTCACCGCCATTAATATCCGGACACTTCTCAACACTTTCCACTACGAATTTCGCAACAAATTGGTTCGATAGAAAATTCTTACCACTGCATACTGAGTCGGGAATGCGATTTTACTGGCAAAAGTCAATTTTCGAAGTTCAACATTTTGAAAAACTTTTTTGACTATACAGTAACAATACTTCAAGCCATCAAAATCTAAAGTATTATTCACTTCTGATAATTCTTTCACATTCTTATTTTTATTTTATTTATTTTTATTGGACTATGGGAACATCAGATCCTTTCATATCAACAATAATGTTTTCCGTCTCTCGAAGAAAAACCATCTGCGTCTGTATCCTCTATAATTGATACGGAATCAACTGATGATGAAGACGATTCAGATGAAGAGACGATGTTGAAATATTTGAATAATTTAGAATTGACATCGGAAATATAATTATACCATTTTGTCTTATATGCTATCTGTCTCTTTAATTTTCACCACGAAAAACGAATTTCTAGGCTATATAGTTTTGAATAGTATTGAATCCACCATTTTGAATTTTTCATTTTTTATGTCAGATTCGTTATCAGTGACCTCAAAAACATCTGATTACCAACTTTTATAAAGATCCAATGTGACATTTTGACTTTTGGCCAGTAAAATCGCGTTCCCAGCCCACTGTGCACTGGTTCAGACAACAATAACACACTGTCTTCTTCCTTAAGATTATACATCTCTAAACAATGTTATACCATCCCCTTTTTGCTTAAGTTATACAATGCTTACAGTCTACGAATTGTTCTTAGTGTAATAATAGAAATCTTAGCAATATGTACACTCCGTCGTCACGGACAGTAAAGCTTTGCCGTACATCATCATCCTCGCAGAAGGAATTGACTAAAATCGTCCAGGCGTTGCTTTCGCCTTATCAGTCTTGCGGTATTAAAGGACCGCCCTTGAATTCCGCGATTATACCAGAGAACTTGATTCGCTCGGGGTAGTACGTTATTCGTGCGGTATCGCGGTTTTAACCAGGCAGTTTAGGTGCCGAGTGTAAATCCGACACTATCGCAGAGCAGACGCTCGCTCGGGATTGTAATAACATGGTTCTATGTTCCATTCGTACGCTGTCGTAATTAAGGGCAAAGCATCGTGCTGAGATAAGACTCACCTGCGACCAACGATCTGGCGCCACCGATCGATACGGATCTCGAAAATATTGGACAGATTGTGTTACTCACCTGTAACATAAAGCAAAGTCACAATTAGATTAATTTATCAACTCATAGGAACAAATACATGCAGCGGATCGCAATAATATTCAAACACTTTATATTAACGAATATTGAATTATGTTTAAAATTTGATTTCAATAAAACGGGACACTTAATACAGGTTATTTTTTTCGAAGTTATCAAGGTCATCGCTGTTTTTTCATGCATAACTACATCCTTTTTAATTGCATCGTGTAGCTAATGAAAAAATACATTTAGATATGTATAATAACATGGTTTTGAAATGACTTTGATATGAGGTTACTTGGAGCAACGAGATGAGTCATTTGAAGGTCATGGTACTCTACATATCTGAACGTATTTTTCGATCAGCTACTCGATGCAATTCAAAAAAGAAGTAATTATGCATCAAAAAACACCGATGACCTTGATAACTTCGAAAAAAATACTGTTTGCAATATAGCGGTTCCTTCAAACCATTCAAATAATACATAAAATATTTTTTGTACCCCCACAATTGGAGGAGACATTTAGGTGTCCTGTTTTAAACGAAACACCCTGTATTTATGAATCTGTACGATGTGGAATTCTGATAATATTTTGGACTTGCATTGTACGTGCTGACTTGCGATTGATAATTAAATGCACATGAATTCATGCATTCGCGTTACGAGGTAGCTCGTGCCACGCAGGACGTTTCATTCGGAACTCTGTACAGATTCAATTAGTCAAATGTCAGAGCCGTCTCTAAGGTAGCAGGAATTAGAAATTATATTCTACAGGGACCTATAGGGGTACTAATAATAATATTGATAATGACGATATCTTGGCAGTAACATTCGCCGCTCGCTAAATATTAATATACGACAGTATCCTTGTCGGATAGAGGAATAAAATTGCAAACCGAATACTTGGAAGAAAGTTCGTAATTTAGAAAGTTATTAATTGCAAAATCGAACATAAATAAATTTTTGCGAGTCGGCGCGTCGACGGCGCTCGCATTGTCCGAGGGTAGAGTGTGAAGTGTTGCATAAACGAAAACAAAATGGCATCGACAGGTCCATTATTATTTGCAATTAACCGCGTTTAAACGCACTGCTGTGTTCACCGTGCCGGCTTGTAAATATGGACAGGCGGGAGAGGCCGTTTTAATTATTCCGTCGGTGCTCATGAATAAATATGAGCGGCTAAATTAATCTGGCTAGAACGCCGAAAATATCTCAAGAAACATGTGCTGAAAAACGGCATGGCGATGAGTATGATAAAGTGGGTTCATCGGAGAAAGTGTAATTCCCCGTACTCGCAGCGAATACGTTCTTAGCGTACACCCGCAGCTGGGTAAATTGTATTCTTAACGAAGGCAATTAAAAATTAAGATACCCTTTGTCGCGCATGTGATAAGAGATCTCATGAAAAATTGAAAGAACGGCTGATGAAGTACTTTTCGAGAATATGAATACAAAATTACACGGAGATGGGGTATGATAACGAATCGAAATTCAACATTTTCAACATTAACATATGGTAATACTGTTGATGAGATATTAACTTACTTTCCGAGACTACCAAACAGAAAATCCGATACTGCATGAAATTATGTTAGGATAAATTATCCTACCAATTATTCGATGTAATACTTCGACACGTGAATGTATGAATCAAAGGGCAGATATGCATATAGAGAAGAATCTAATTAATACATTGTAAATGTTTATGCATTTATAACATCTGGTAATATGCAAAGTATACTGTACCACAAACTTTAATCTACATAGCTTATCGCTGCAATATTATCAGCGTGATAAAACGTCGAGTACAGCAACTGAAAGTCGACCCAATTTTCGTTCTTATGAAACGATCCTTGCGCTAATAGCTCACAATCTTAAATTAAAAATCATTATTCCATTAAACCTGATACAGGGTGTATAGAAATTATGTGTCATGTGTAAGACGCCGTTATGTTCGATATCGGGTTGCGCAAGCTCAGTTATCTTGGAATTACCTTCAGCAACCCTGAAATATTTGACACTGTATCCGGTGAGATATTTTGCCCTTATTTAGTATGTTGGGTCAAAGCAGTCGATGGAAATTTAAATAATTAATTCATTAATTACCATATTTAATGGCACGATGATTAAGACAAGTGCCCTAGTTTTGCATAGTAGTTTTTCACTGTGAAACCGAGGATTCTACCGATCTGCAACCCAGATTCACCAAGAATCATCTCTACTCGACTTGGAGTCTTCGTCAATTACAGCGAGGAGACTTTATATCGCGTAAAGGGCGCGTCGTCGAATTGCGAGTGGTACAGTAAAAAGGGGAAACAGTGATCCTCGCCGTCGGGGGAATACGATTTCGTTCCCGTTGAATTTAATCCGGGATTTAGCTCGGAGATGCCTGGAACGATATACCAGATAGGATCGCGAGCGGATGGGTCCCGTTGGAAGGGTTACCCGACGCGACGGGTTGGGCCGAGGAAAATATTGTGAGAGAACGGGGAAAAAGACAGTCGTCGTCGTCTCGTTTGCCTGACGGGGTCGGATAAAGAAGAACATTTCCGTGAATCTGGACCAGAAGCAATCGGGACGGTTCAACAGATACGAACATTCTCAAAGGGTACCGAGGGTTCGGGGGTCCTTCTTTAATTTCTTTCTCGCAGCGCAATTTCTTCTGTAAATACGAAATCGCCGGAGCCCCCTCTCGCAAAATTGAAAAGAAACCCCGGCGGCCGTCTGCTTATTCAACGGGATAAAAAAAGGAAAATAACCGTCGAACGATTGATATTTCGTTTCGTTCTTCGGAAAATCTCAAAGGTAAGGTGGAATTGCGACGATCGTTCGACTCCGGATGGGTATCTCGGAGATGTCTTCGACGCGGCGTCCTCGTGGCTGAGCTTGAATTGATTCGACCCGAAGAAATTTAATATCGTGTACCGAGGGATTCAGGAGATAAAAATTATTAAGGTGTTCAGCTATTATGAAGATCACTCAACTTTTTGAACGACTGCAACAAATAATTTAGAAGTTTAGGTGGCACAGTTTGCCGAGTCACCCTTCACGGGAATTTCGAACAATGAATGGGCAATGTCTCCGTAGGTCGACGTGCGAATATTAATTTGAGTAAATCTCGTTGAAAGCGGGAGGCTTTGCGACTAACAATCGGCTGATTTGTTGCCACAGCATCTTGGTAATGGCGTAAGTCAATCACGGCGGCGTTAACAAGGACCCGTAGGATTACCCACGCCCTGAAGAGGTGTGCAAACCGAGACTCCAGCTGACCACGGAATCAACCTAATCCAGGATCGATCGTTTCACCCGACCCTTATCATCGTCTTCGGCTCTCCGAAGCATCGTTCACGTGAACATTACGCTCTCGCTGGCTCGGAGAGGACCGCACACCTACTTGCCGGTCGTTATTGCGAACGTTTTCACATGCGAAAACTCTTCAGAGTACTTCGTTTGCGTCCGGTAAGAGCGCTACAATGATGATACACACGCCCGACGATGATCCACCCAAGCACACTTCAGAGGGGATTGATTTTAGCTATAAACACGTCGTTCGAAGCGTGAACATCATCTTCGTGGCTAACGAAACAGAATGGAGTCAATATTTAGGTTGCTGGGACTCGATGAAGATGAACACTAAATTTCTTTAAGCCGTGTTTTCATTAAAAATATAATGATACTGTTCTTCGTTAAGTCGGCCCGCAAATCTCTGGAAGTTTGAAGGAACGGTGAATATATTATTCAAAAATCGGCGTTCGTTCTTCAATGAGGAAGTTCCAGCTAACAAAGGCTTATGCGTCATTGATGAAACGAAAATACACGAGTCACCATGCTGTAACCTAAATTTCCAAAAAGCTTGGACCAGCTTCACTGGCTGACATAATAGTAGATAAGGCGAGGCGCGCTGCAGTTATATTCGGAATTCTTCTACAATGGAAAAATGAATAATTTATACATGGCACGATCAAAAAGATGTACACGGACTCTGCTCGCGTTTACGTTTTAGTCCATTGTTTTTTATTAACAAGTGTTTTCGTTTAACAGGTTCCTGCAGCTGACAACCCTTTCCTCGACTGTGCACAAAACAAAGTACACGCTGTAAGCCCGCTCGAGTTAACACGTAACAATAATTTTTTTCAAAAGGTGGTGTGCGTGCTTTTCGCAGACATTACGCGTTTCAAAAAATCGCCCGCTCCATGGAAACGTTATTCCTGAAACAATGGTCATAGAAATTGCTGCAGAATTTTCAATTTTTTTCGAAAGGTTGGAAAAGTGCGAATTATTCCCGTGTTTCTCGATGTTTCGGCAAAGTGGAAAAAAGTCGGTATGACTTGAAGATTTAAGAAGAGAACATGTCGGAAAAGGTCTCGCCGGAAGTAGGGTGCCGGAAACCGCGGGTGTCGTGTACGCCTCGCAGATTTTCCTTTTTCGTTTTCGACGAGGAACCGCAGGAAGGGACAGGTGGTGGGATCGAACTTTATCGTTGGCTGGCAACTTTCTCACACGTACTTCCGTGACGGCGTACGTTGTGTTGCAGCTTTTCCCCGGGAAAGTCAAGCTGTAGGTACAGACAATGGTATCCTGGAACCGCGATACCTCACGAACGGCATATATTTTTCCGGCTTTATCGGCTGGAAGGAGATTGCCGTATTGCCGACGCGACGATAAATTCCGATTCCCGATGCCCCTTTGTTTTTCTACAAAAGAATCGAGCTGTCCACGAGGCACTGGCACTCGAAATTTCTTCCTTAGGGAGACTTCTCGTGCAACGACAGCGAAAATTGTTCTAATAAAACGGCAACTAAAAATTTCCTTACCTCGTTAAAGAAACATTGCGAATTATACTTTGGAGTATATTTTCGAAACTTATGCAAAGCGACAAAGTACCTTTTACGAACGAAAAGAAACGAGGTGAGTAGATACACGGAATATTCGAAAGTATTTACCAGGAATACTAAAATCTACGGCAAGGGGTTGAAAGCTCTAAGTAACAGAGCGAAGTCGCTGAAAGGTATCGATACGTAGTAGCCCGGAAGCAAAGTCGAAGGAAAAAGAAAATTTCAAAGTATGATCCTTCACGTTGGAAGTAAGCCCGAGGAATTATTTATGAATCACGTAGGGCGTACTCGCGAACCGTGCTAAATCTGTGATTTCCTACTTCTTCTTTTTTTATTGACGTAAGAACATCGGCGTTGCTGGCTGTATATTTTTCTTGCCTCGCTCGTAGTCCGATTTGCACAGCTTCTTGATCGAACGTTTCCTGAACCGGGAACCCGATAACCTGCTTCAAATTCTCGCACTTGTTATTGAAAATTGAAAACCTTTATAAATGTACGTATTACTTTCGTTTTTGAAATGAAGCTATAAAACTAACTACTTAATCATCGAGTTTCCTGAATACAGTCTTCAGCAGATGTAGTACCTACCGTAAAACTGTTCGCGGAGAACGGCGTAAAAGAACGCGGAAGACCGAGAAGTGCTCATCTAATTAATCCCATAATATTACAGCAGCTACTTTCGCAATGAAGTGAAACTTTCCGAAAGGATTCATGAAGTCGGCGAAGCATCCTCCTAACTTGGAAAGTTTTTAAGTGTGTTGCTTAGCATATTCACTTAAATCAAGCTCGCGAAGGGAACAGATTCCTGATAATTAAAGGTTCGTCGTTCGCGTACAAATGATATTCAAAATACCGGCGAGGCGAGCAAGGTTCTTCGGATTTGGTAGATGTTGTTCGAGGCAACGGTCACAACGATGGACGCTGGTACGAGAATGCAGGCCACCAGCCGATGGAGCACCCAACGAGGGAAAGAGGATGGTTTACCATGAATATTTCAACCCCCGTAAGTGTCTCTCCCCACAACTGCAGAACCTGTTTCAAGTTTAACGAGCTGCCTGTAGGTTTAGCTCCGGCGCCCACCTTTCTCGGCGATCGATCGCGTTATTTTTTAGCAGCCATGGGATCACGTGCTACCCGAAATATCCCATAGTCGGAATACGAAACTGAACGTGTCGCTAGGGATACGGTAGGTGGTATTTGTTAAAAAGTAGCCGAATCGTGGATGGCTGCTGCCCAACTTACGGCATCCCGTTTCAGAGTTTTCGGACTGAAGACCATCATGCGTCTCTGCTTCTTGATGAGCTTGCTGAGTCGCTGAGTCCTCTGGGCGCAGGTTAGGGGCTTGCCAGGTGGGTGACACTCGTCCTGCGACTCATCCTCCAGATCCTCGACGCTTTTTTCGAGCGGAGGACTGTGCCGAGGAGTAACGGTGCTGAGCGGCACAGCTTTGGCGATCAAGCTTTCGCTGCGGACGCTCCACGTGGACGCTCCGTACATCTTCATGTTGATCAAGTCGCCTATGCTGCCCCTCACGCAAGGACTCCCTAGCTGCAAGTTCGTCCTAGAGAGAGCCGGCGATTGAGGAAGCGATTCGGAGCACTTCTCCGTGGACCTGACCACGTCCGGCAGGATCGGTTTGCTCTGGAGCTTGTCCAGGTCGGACAACGAGGATCCGCGACGCATCCTGGTATTCGGCAGCAGCTGGTTGCTCTTCGCAATCCTCTCTTTCTCGCGGTTCACGCTCCTCGAGGACAGCGACCACTTCATGGCGAACAGGCCTGCCTTCAAAGGGAAGAGCAACGCCCATTCGAGCGACTTCTCTCCCGCCTCCATCGTCCCTTGGTTCTGTGTCTATTCTATCTCGAAGACACTGGATACGTTCGTCAGAAACACTGCAACATCGTTCCACAATCGTGAAAATCCCCGATCAGAAGCTGACGATGCCCACGAAACATGTAACGCGATCTCCGATTACATTAGCGACTATCAGCAAGATAGCATCATCCGCACGACACCGCAGCGTCCGGTCTGCCGCTCGAACACTTCCGACTGGCGGGCCTGTTATCAGACTTCGGAAGTCGCAATTTGCAATTCCTGTTCTGGAACATTCATGCAATAACTCTTCGGGTGTTTCAACTTCGAACGCACTCTCCAGAGAAATCACTGTTTAGCACACTTTGCGGATCGCGGACAGTCTTGTTTAGAGTTGTACAAATCGTTCGGACGTGCACGACAACGCTGGAGGAGAGAAAGAAGAGAGGCGTGTTGCCTCGAGCAGCACCAGGGTCGGACTCTCTGACAGATCGTGCGGGAATTAAGGGAAAAGAGGTGGTCACAGCCCCTGTTGGACCTCTCGGTGATATTTTCACTTAAGTTAACACGACCCCCCGTAAAGATGTACCCTTTGCTCGGCATCGACAACACTTCCGTCTAATAAAAGCCTAATAACGATCGATAAGCGACGCCTCGGCTTTCTCTGCTTTCGCCCTGGATCGACGTGCTGATTCCTCTCCGCATGGCTGCCGGACCCCCGAGGATCGCGGGCAGAACGAGCAAGGGGAGGCTGTACCGCAAAGTCCCCAAGGGAGAAAAGAGAGAGAGGGAGGTGGAGATCGCTGCTCTTTCCACGGTAGAAAGGCGTAGCTCTCTTCCGAGTCGATCGTTTCACATGGCCGGCGTCCACTGAACTAATACGATACCGAAGGATGCCAAGTTCGTGCGTAATGACAAGTGGCTGCCGGGTGATAACGAAATGGCGGGAGGCGGGACCTTGACGGCGAAGGTGATACCACTAACTCGACAATCCACCAGCCGCATACGGGCTTCCGATTGCGGCCGAGCACACTGGCCTACATAGATTGCGGCCCTACGAGGTCCCATCATCGCCGAGCGATTTCGATGGGCCAAGGGAACGTGTCCCGAATACGCGAACGGTCTTTTCGTCGAGCGAGTTTCGTTTGCTCCCTAGCTGGCTCGCTAGCACGCTCGTCGATCACCAACAGTTTGTCACCAGTTTCTGGAGCACCATTCACGGATGAAAAAGGGTAGACCATTGTTTGGTACTGACGACAAATCGGCCATATTTATACTCGGCAATCTCTGGTCTTATCGATTGAGCTTGTTGATCGCGGTGGCCAAAAATGGCCGAAAGTATTTTAGCATTATATTAAGATTAACATTTTTTCTGAAACAATATATTTCTTCTTCCTTCTGCAAATATTCGCCATTCGAAATAGTATCCAACTTTGAACTGTATCAATTTCTCCAATTTCTATCGGAATCGACCCGCTACTTCCTCGCCGATTGATTCGAACCTGTCTCTTCACTTTACTTTAAGACATGAAAAGTTATGGTAAGAAGTCATGCGTCGAACACGATGGAGAAGACTTTTTCCTCTGGTGAAGTATCACGTATTCCCGTCACGAGAGGACCGGTGAGATCAAACACGGAGCAAGAGCCCGAGGGTATCGCAAATAAGTGCAAGCTAAGCAGAAGCTGAGCGGAGGAAAGTGCATCTTTACGGGAACGATAAAACAGTGCCGTACCGAGAATTCGTCAAACATAAAATAACGCTGGGAGAGCGGTGTCTGGAAGCGATAAGAGCTCGCCGACCCGCAAGAGCCAGTTTAGGGAATCAGGAAGAATAAAGTATAAAGGTAACGGGCCGTGACGTTCGTGACTTCTTGCAAATCGCTTCACTCTGTTGCTACAACTAACCAAGAGCCGACGACTCTTTCAAATAAACGGGTTGTGAAAAAAGTCCAAGTGGAAATTTATGAATATTTGCATTTTGAAATTAAACAAATATTAAAAATACAAGTCTGTATTATATTTCCTCGAAATTCGTTATAAATGAACAAGGGGTGTGCAGTTCTTATCGTCTTATACTGTACATATCTAACAGACTGCAGATCTTTACATATTTATAGAATTTTTGAAGTTAGAAAACTTGGCACGCGCTGGTTACGCTTTAGAATAATAGCATCTTTATTTCCTTCGGAATAGCATAGCTCTGCTACTACAGTGGAGGGGTTTCTTTAATCAAATTGTTTCATTTTCAATTTTCTACACATTATTTATTAACCCCTCTATCATCTCTGAAAGACTCAATTTTTTTGGTTAGATTTTTAAAAAGTTCTCGTAGTCTGTCTTCTTAATATTGTCCTCGACTGTATATGTATTGCCGATAATTCCCACACGGGTTGGAACCGAACGAATTTACATTTTCCATCTCAGGGGCAAGTTCCTCCGTTGTTAATCGACTGGGACGGCTCCCAGGGGCGCGCCAGGTGCGTACTTAGGGCGTCGCAATTGGGCGACAAGCTTGCGTTAATGGAAGTTCCGTGTCGGCCTCTGTTAATCCGCCACTCGTCGTTGCGACGCGCCATTTTCAAGGTGACGAGACGAGGACCGATAACGTCCACTTTATTCGCCCGGCAGCCTTTTCCTTGATTTCCGAATTATACAATTTTTTGTCCCCCTTTCCTCGCCGGATGAGAACGAGTCGCGTCGGAACGATCCAAACCAATCCAATCTCACCAATAGCGATGGGAATAAATGTTCTCGCGAGTCCACGCGTAATCTCGTATTTTTCCCCAGCAGTTCACAATGCAACTTTAATGAACATTCATTGCATGTACAACGTCAATGGCTCATAAAGATAACAACGGAACCTTTATTCTCCAACGCGATACCGCGATGTATTATACGATGTTATTTATAAGCTCGTACGCTGCGGTTTTCTAGGACGAGGGTAATAGTTAGTGACTAATGCTCAGCCAGGATGTGCCGTGTTCGATGCAACAACAATCGTTTGTTAACACTGCGTGTATTCGATCGATTGGCGAAATCGAGTGAAACTTTAATGCTGCCAGAATTATTCAGGTAATTGGTTTGCATGCTAACCGGGTTAATTGAACTACCAAATAAATCAGCGTATCCTTCTCAAGTTCTTTTCAAATAGTGTATTATTAACTATTAATTTTCGGTAAATCGTAAAAGTATTAAATTTCGGCATTTTAAGGTAAAATAGAGCTGAATTTTTGTTATTCAAGCAATGAACTTTAATGAATAAGATACTTTCCCTTTTGTTCGATGATTTTTTGCAAAGCTAAATAAATAAGAAGATATTTTATTGATTAAAGTTCATTGTTTGAATTAAGAGATTCGGTTTCATTTCACCTTAAAATACTCTGTACATGTATATTTCGTTACAGAGAGATCAACGGACTTCGTAGCGACTTTACGGCCAGCGATGAATGACACGTTGTGCAGATGATAACGACGAACCCGTAGATGCAGTCTCTACCGTGACAACTGTACGTGACAAATCGATATACCGTGAAGGTAATGATTGACAAGGCCAGCGTTGTATCTGCGAAGGACTGACGAAGAAATGCGGGTCGCCGGCATCCGACACTGCATTTTTCGGAAGGTCGCCTGCGTGAGGTCGTTGGCAAACGTTTTTCCTATTTAATCTATTAGTTACGAAGGTCTAGAGAGTTGTAAGTTCCGCGCATTTCCGCCAGGAGATTCTACCATGAATACCGGCTATGAGCCATCGAATTTGCATAAATGTTTACAGTAAATTCGTTCGCTCTCGTGTTCCTCGATCAAAACATCAGCAGCTCGGGCCCGGCAAACTATAAACTGAAATTTCATTTGCATTCATTACTCACCCGCAGCTGCATAACAATTTGATTGTACGCCCAATGCCACCGTTGCTTCGCCGTCATCTCCGGTCGTTCTTTCAGCTGCGTAGGCACTGGTACAACGCCAACTATATCCAGCATTTCTTCGTCTGGAGGTTGCTCGGGTGGACTCCTCGGTGGAGTGTCCATTTGAACGCTTTCTTCCAACGAAGCTTGCTTCGATATGCTCCCTGTTCGCAAACAGCAAATCAATGTATTAGAGGTGTTCGTACACATCTACAGGTTTATTATACTACATATGTTGCACGACTGAAGGATTACTCGTTGCTGAATGCAATAAATCAAATATAATATCATACGCAACGACTATCATATTACCTCGAGGGCTGTCAGTGTGTGACATTGGCGGTGTAGTCTTGAATGTGTCCACTAACGAGCCCTCTCGAGACCCACGAAGCATCGTTTCATCCTCTCGTTCGTATCTTTGAAAGCAAACAGTTAATTCGTTTCAATGTGCCGTTGGACATGTTTTAGAAAAATGCAAAAGTACAGGAACAGATTATCAATAACTATTAATATTCAGAAGCTACTCGGTGTAATCCAACTTTCTCATATTAATTATTTGAACGATTAAAATTGAATTCAAAAGTGAGTATTTAATTACCTCTCGATAGAGGTCTCCTCTCTGATGGTATAGTCATCGGAACCCGCGGCGCTGAGAGGAACTTCCGGCTCATCGATGGTCTCCTGGTCTTTGAAGTATCCACGCTGGTAGCTGTCAGTTCTGTCGGTGTAGCTGCCTCTGCTCTGATACGAATCATTCCTGGTCAAAGGCGGTTTGAATCCTTCTTGTGTAGTGGAGGAGAACGAGTCCTTCCTGGCTTGCTGTCCATACGAGTCTCTCCTACCGTAGGCTTCATCAGGGAAGTGATCGGAAGCGTAGGACTCTCCTCTAGTAAGTTTCCGTTTCTGCGAGTGCTGGCTGATCTGCGAGTGCTGGCTCAGCTGGCTGTGATGAGACAGCTGAGAGTCCTTTCTCTGCGGCTCCTTGGGTATGATCTCTGGATACTCTTCGTCCTCGATCACCTCCTCCTGATAGGAGTTTGTTCTAGTCAGTCGTTTGCCGTTCGCCACGGTGTTCGTGTGCACCATAGCCTGTACCGTTACCCTGGTGGCATGATTCGCCGCCACGTGGTTCATCATGGTGGTCGCTGGCTGCACCGCAGATGTCACCGGGGGTTCCACCAAACCGAGACCAATAGGAGTCGAGTCGCTGACCGCTGGATAGTCGACGATTCCTTTCTTCTGCTGGATGGCAGTATCAACGGTGGGCTCGATGAATTCGTCCTCCAAGGTGTGCTGTTGGATCAACGGGCTCGGCTCCTTCGTGAGCTTCTTCTTCGTTTGGCTGGCCGGCGACATGTCCTGGCTCTCCTGAGAAGTGTAATAGTAATCCGAGTCGCCGGAATGGTAGCCATTAGCTCTGGTCTGACCCCTCGGCGTGGTCACCGACAACTCCGGCACCTCGCTCAGTCTCCTCTCCGTACTAGTTCCGTGATAGTCGCTCGTATAAGTCGTGTTGCCACTGTCCGCTTCGCTGTACGGCGTCTGGTAGTCAACGTAGTCCTTGCCATCGCCGTAACTTTCCTCGTAACTGCTCTGAGACGTGACAGGCACCTGCTTGTACGCCTCTTCTTGTAGGTAACCGTCCTGTTGGTTGTACGTATCTTTGTATGTATCTTGCTGGTTGTAAGTGTCCTTGTAGGTATCCTGCTGATTATAAGTATCCTGCTGATTATAGGTACCTTTATATGTATCTTGCTGATTATACGTATCCTTGTACACCTCTGGTTGCTCATAAGTATCCTTATACACTTCTTGCTGGCCGTAAGTGTCCTGTTTGCTGTAGGCTTCTTTGTACGTGTCTTGCTGGTTGTAGCTGTCATAAGTCTCCTGTTGATTGTAAGTATCTTTATACATTTCCTGTTGGTTGTAAGTATCCTTGTAAACATCCTGCTGGTTGTAAGTATCTTTGTAAACCTCCTGCTGGTTGTAAGTATCCTTGTAAACCTCCTGTTGATTGTAAGTATCCTTATAAACCTCCTGCTGGTTGTAAGTCTCTTTAAACGTCTCTTGCTGATTATACGCATCTTTGTACGGCTCTTGCTGATTATACGTATCCTTGTAGGGCTCTTGCTGATTATACGTATCCTTGTAGGGCTCTTGCTGATTATACGTATCTTTGTACGGCTCTTGCTGGTTATACGTATCCTTGTACGGCTCTTGCTGATTATACGTATCCTTATACGACTCTTGTTGATTGTAAGTGTCCTTATAAGGTTCCTGTTGATTGTACGGTTCCTTATAAGGCTCCTGCTGATTGTAAGTATCTTTGTAAACCTCTTGCTGGTTATATGTGTCCTTGTAAACCTCTTGCTGATTGTAAGTATCTTTGTAAGCCTCCTGCTGGTTGTACCCATCCTGTTGGACGTAGGTATCCTGTTGTTTGTAGGTGTCCGGATAGGTGGTCTGATAACCGGCTGACGTGTTGATGTTATACTGTGAATCGTAATTGTCCGCGGGGTATTGGTTGTACGTGTTCGTGACGTTGTTCTGATCGTACACGCTCGACGGCACGGACGCGCTGTAATCCTCGTACGGCCCCTGATAAGTGTCCTCCTTGTAGGTATACGGCTTCGTCTTTGGCTCTTGATACTGGACGTTGTTCTGCTCGTAGCCCGCCGCCGGATAATTGTCCTGGATTCCTGGTTTCGCGTACTGATCGTTCAACTGGCTAGTGTACTGATCATTCGGCTGGCTGGTGTTCGGATATGTCATGTCCTGATACGTGTCTGGGTAGACTTGAGTGTTTGGCTGAACGTAAGGCGTCTGATATTCGCCTGCGTACGTCTGATCGTACGTGTCCTGCGTCTGCGGCTCCTGATACGGACGACCATACTGATCGTCGACAGGAGCCACATAACTTGGCCCGTACTGGCTCTCGTCCGGGTACTGGCTCTTGGCGGACGGGTGCGCCTGCTGACTGTAACCGCTCTGTTCAGTGTACACGCTGTCAATGTAGGTTTCCTGAGGTAAGTTGTCTTGGCTGCGATAAGCGTAATTATAGTCCTCGTTGTAATCAGACTTATAGTAGCTCTCCTCGGAGGGCGTTCTAGTCTTTGGCAGTTGCCTGCTCGGCGTGGCAGGTAGGGAGGCAAGTTTACGACTGATAATCACATTGCTCGGCTTCGTCGGCGTAGGCGGCAACTTCTTCCCCGTTCCTTCTTGACGGGACGGTGGCCGTTGCTGCGGCTGAAGCGGCTTCCAACGACGACTATGGCTACTGCGAAACGACGAAATCGCGATTAGACATCATTCAAACGATTCTGAATTACGGTAATGAAATATTGCGTACGACGAATACCTGTAATTGAGTTCATCCGATTCGTAACTCCGTTGTCTGGTGACTGTTGGTCTGTAATCGGGTCGATGGATTCCGATGCTAGACGCAGGCCTCTGTGGAAGCGTTTTTCTATTCCGTTTGTTCTCGTAATAGGTACTAGTTCCTAAATACCACTTCCCTCCGCTGTCCCATTGTCTGTCTTCGTCGTCTTGGCCATACCTAACGGTAAACGAGGTACAAAAATTAGAGATTATGGGATTTTCAAGAGTTTCTCACAGAGGTAAACGGTAGCGCTCACCTTTCATTTTGGTAACTGTATCCCGTGATGCTATCATAGTACTCATTGTATCTGATGTCCGTTTGGCTCTCTGGATAGGTGGCGCTCATCTTGCCCACCCTGCCGTCGCTACTATACCCGTCTGCGTAGTAAGAATGATCATCGTATAAAGTCATCTGTCTTTCCAGAGACGGCCGTCTGTGGGGAGCTGTATGCATACAGAAGATTTATGGTTATGTTAATTGCGTGTTTTTCTCCGCTGTTTTTATTGTATTTAATGTGACGCAGTACCGTACCTCTTCGTCTAGAAGAGCTCGTCGTGGTGCTCGGATAGTACTCGGTGTCGCTATAGATCCTTGTCTCGTCGACTCTCGTGCCATGATAGTCGTAGCCCTCGCTGTACCAGCCATCTTGGCTGAAACGATGGAACACAGTTGAGATAATGTGATAGCGATTGAGTACGAGTCACAAAAGCGCTAGATGAAATGATCCGAGATAAATGAAGATGTTCGCTAGAAAACGTGATCCAGTTGATTAAAAAAGTCACTCTTATGGATCCCCGTGAACGCTGCGGCGACAGTGACTGCACCATGCAACTATCCGTGAATGTTCAGTGCATTCCCTTTGATCCGGCGAACACGAGCTATTATTTTAATGGCGACGTTCTACTTTCCTCAAAGCTCAAATGCCTGTGAATGATCTCTCTCTGTTTGCTTTGTGACTTCGCTCAAAAATACGAGGACGAAACGAGCCAGCAAGTGATAGACGTCTAGACGGTCCATCGAGGAACGTCGTTCGACTGATTGACGCCGACTCCGATGTAACTTTACAATACTTTCACGTGTATGTTGTTGCTCCAGGAAAATTTACAAGGATACAGTAATCTCTCGATATAATGACGTATGTAACGTCAGTTATGGAGAGAGCCTCTTCTTCGTACATCGAGACATTCCTGTATCATTCTCATCGCTTCGAAATTCGAGAGGAGTGCTGCAAGCTCTGTCTCTGTTTCGCGATCGCGCACAGTCGAGATAGATCAATCGAACGTAGAGAGTTTGATCGGAATCGATGAATTCCGTCCAATCCATTAATGACAGATTCAAATCTATACAATATAGGACCGACATCGCTAAATTCAGGTAATTCGCCGTGGAAAGGCTAGGATTGGGGTAATTCAGAGCCGACGAATGCAAATCAAGTCGATTCAAGGACTAACCGCATCAAACCGAGGCTGATAAACTTGATTAGGACTAACCCACAATCGATAGACGAGTATTTAATTAGACTAGTGCGAGAACGAAACTCTCGATAACGAAATCCCATGTTTACCACGTACGAATCTGCCATCTTTGAATTGAAGTATGCAGGATTTTTCAACTTTGTAATATACTACTGCTCCCTTCGTGAAATTTCTGCCAAAAAGTTAGTGTGCCCAGCGTGTGTTTGAACTGCATGTAAAATCTACTTCGAGAGTGCACCAAGACACAAGATCGGGCTAGGTGTGGCACGCTAATGAACAAAATGCAAGATGAGACGTGTGATCTAAAATTGAGCAATGCGATGAAAAATCGTAGAACTTTCTCACGAAGCTGGTGGGGTACTTATTCGTACCTGTCCTCGTAATCCCACGTGTGCTTCCGTCGTCTGAATCAAGCAAAAAACCATAAACAATTTTCGTCAAGTAGGTCGCGATCCGCGATCAGGGCAGTGCAACAGACTTTGCAATTCAATATCGTAATTCGCGAAAAGCATCGAAAACAAGTAAAATGTTGCAGGCCCTGCGTTCGTCACAGACAGCGTTCGTTACAATCAGTTTCATTATCGATGGCGCACACTTCAAATCACAATAATCTCATTATCAATGGACAAACGACTTTAACTTTTCTTGTTTGGTCCATTCATAAAAATGTTGTACCGATTTAAAGCGTGTGCCGTCGATCGTGGGAGAGACTGCAAACCTGGCCGACTGTTTCGCGATGCATAGAAAGAAGTGGCAGCGAGAGAGAGAGATAGAGAGAGAGACAGAGAATGTTAAAAGAGAGTATCAATGTTTACATTGTGATAGAATAATTGTTTTTTTCTCTTTGTAAAGTGTTCGAATCTACGCTGATCTTTCCTGTGTGTACTTGGTGTTCTTAAGGTTGGTAAATGTCAAATACCTGTATTCCTTATAGTGTCTTGGTCTACTATTGTAGAAGAGTGGCTCGGAAGATTCTGAAGCGTGCTGAGACTGAGAATACCTTTGCGGTGGACCCTCTTCGGGATACGGTTCGTCATAACGAGGACTGTGACCAGATCCACCATAACTTCCGTAACCACTCGGTGCCAGTCTTCCCCCGACCGTCGCTGGAATCTAATCACACATTTTCCAATTACTTTCTGTCCGTTCTGGAAGTTCTCTGATTCTGCGAACACCTCATCCCGGGAAATTTAAAACTTCTGCTATCGACAAAAAGAATTCATTATATCGACGGTACGATGAGACAGGGTGTCCCGGGTTTTTCTAACAATTTTTAGCAGACTCCGAATCGTGCAAAATCAATATTTTCTACATCAGTCACCAGAAACAGGTGCCGAGTGAAAAGCAAACAATGCCAAATATATTGCACAAATAAAAGTGAAAAAAAATATTACGTACACGTGTGGATGCATATGCTTTATTTAAAGGTTATAACAATAAATTTGAAACTGCTAGCAGAACGGTGATATTTACGTGTCTCATCTGTTTGCACAAGCTGTGTACCGCGTCGTTTTGTTTACTACGCGCTACATAGGTCGGTGGGAGCTGTGTACAATATCTCTAGAAAAAGAAGTGTAGAAGTTTTCGATAGATAAGAAATTTCAATAAATGCATTTATGCTTTTATAACAAAATGATAAGCAAATTTATGTGGTTCCGGTGTTTTTCAAGTTCACACCGAGAGTTCACTCAAGGGCTGAAACATGCAGAAGGGTGAACGCTCCCGAAAGTACGAAGTTACTAATAAAAGTCGTCGACCCGGTCGCTCCTCGATGCTCGATGTCCCGCTGATTACAAAATAAAGGAATCATCGATAAATTAATACCTGATGGTCGTCCCTCTCGTAGCTATTTTCTCTCGAGGTCTCGAGGGATCTTTGAGGGGTGGCCAATTGGTTGGCAGCGGTACGAAACTGCGAAGCTGAGCTGTTTGCACCTTGTCCGCCTACTGGATAATTCAGGTCCGACGTATAGTCTGAATCCTCCGAGTAACCGGCTGAAAGCCAATTAAAATTGCATGTTATTACGGTAACAAATCTCCCGGGAGGAATATATCTTCCCGCCAAAGGAAAAAGAATTGGCTAACTGGTGTTATCGAGACGAGATGTCATCTTGCGTACAAGATCGCTTTCTTCCTCTCGCCCTAACAAATCGAACATACTCGAAACGAAGAACACGCTAGCTAAAGATCACTGGCCCCGATATTACGTTCTCATTCGTTAATTCCCTATATTTGACTGGTAACGCGGACAGTGGCTAAGCTTAACCTTACGGAACAACAAAGTTTCCAATTTTTTTATCTAAAACTGTAGATTTTCACGAGAAAATGTACAGGATTACATTTTTCACCGTGAGGCGAAGTTTAACCCGAACAGGTAAGAAAAAGGTGAGACGCAACGACGTCTTTCTATCGGTGCGAACATCATCGTCTGGATTCGCGTGTTCGGAATGCTTGCCTTTCCCGGGGCTGGAGAATTGGTCGATATTGGAAAATCCGAGTACAGAAACAGAGTGCAACAGAGCGGGGTACAGACAGAAATAGTTAATGTCCATGCGAGTTTGATAACATCTAAGCATAATACTCGTCGATGGGGGAAATTGAAAATTTTCGACGAGGGGAATAATGGAGATGTATCGTACGAACGGGGTGAATAAATAAAGAACTAAAAAAGTAGATCGATGAGATTCGTTCGTTGTGGAAACAAGAGGGGGCACTGTCGAACTGTTACCATGCTAAGGGCGTAGTGATCGTTGATGACGAGAGATCTTTAGGGTAGTAGGTGAAACTTGTAAGGGATAAGTTACCAACAGGTAATCATTCGTCGGTCGATAACGACAATAGAAGCGGCGTTTCGTGTTGCGATTCGTCGGGTGAAAATGTCCATAATCCGTGGATAATGCAATTGCAATGGCACGGAGCGCCCTTATGTTCGCCGATCGCGCTGATAATCAACAAAAAAAAATTGTACCACGACTGCGAATCGATCCGGCACACGGAAAACCAGCCGCGTCGCGGCGATCGCCGGCACGAAAATACACCGTGCGACAAAACTACGAGACGTGTAAGCAGATTAATCAAAATGATGTAGTAAGAACGTTTTTCTTTGTTTAAGGAAAAACGTTACTTCAAATATCCTCTTTTAAGGAAATGGACTTTTTATTAATTTTTTCATGTGTCTTTCAGAGTTGCCGCGGGGTGTAGCCAGCGAGATTATTCTGGAAAACGTGAACAAAACGCGTCGCAGAGGAACAGTGAAGTAATTATTGCTACGCCATGAATATATTCATTCGGTGCCGCGGCTACACTTCTTCGTAAAAGCAACATAAGACGTATTAACAGCTCTCTCGCACGCACCCCTGCGATATTCTCGTGCGCCATTTGAATATTCCACGCTAAAATTAACGTTTGATAAGAGCGAATCAAGATATTCGAAAACTAATGCAACCAAAGAAAGAAAATCTCCTGTTTCCCGGAGATTTCAGATTGTTTGGTGCTTTACGCGAATCCCAAACGACCGTTTTGCGGACCGCCTTTATGTGACAATTTAGTACTCCATTGTTGCCTCGAGGATTTTAATTGCAAGTTGTATGTTCTAGCTCGCACAAGTGGCATTTCTACCTTACACGTACTCTTCGTCAAATGAAAAGCCTAGGCAAGGAACTAAAAATACCGAAGCCTGCCACGATAAAAAAAGAAGAAACGCGTGAATACTTCTTAAATGCGAGATGTTCGTAATGAGAATTTTCTTAAAAAGTTTTTATTCCAACATGGTCTCTAACGAAAATACCGGAATTCGAAACATTCTGTATTCCAGTCTATGAACGATTGATAAGAACATTCTCATTGATTCGAGCACCTCGTGCGTTTGGACCGACGCATGGCGGAAGAAGGGAAACTGAAAAATTTTTCACCGCGAGCTACGACGCGCACGAGTGGCCGAGTACCAATTGATTGGGTCGTTCCTCTCGTGTTAGAGAGTAGTCGAATAAAACAGCAGCCACTTAAACTGTAACTTGGCGTGTACTTACAGTGGCCTATATTGTACAATATCTGTCGTCGTGCCTGTTCGGCTCGTGCTTCCTGGTCCATCATGTTGTTCAGCATTTCCAGCTTCCTCTGCAGATCCGCCGCTTCCGTGTTCTCAGGGTCTTTCGGAAAGATAGACATCGGTGGGGATATGGTTAATCGTGTGTCTCGACAATGCACCGTCTACCGTCTCCTCTAATCCACATCGATTAACGGTCGCTTTTCTTTTCTTTCGTTGCTTTTCTTTTCTCTCCGAGACTTTCTTTCTTTTTTGCTATTGTTTTTTTCAGACATTTTTTTTCTATTCCAGTCTCGTGGACACTCGAATGAGAAAATGGCCGCCCGGTCCGGATCTAGTGTTTCGCGTCTCTACGGTGTCTAATGAGCTTACCGGCAGCGTCGTCGTCGAAGTTTTTCTACCTCCGATCGAGTCGATATGCGAGCTCTTAAAAGGAAACCCGTGTTACGCGCTCGTTGTCCATTAGACGCGAGCGATCAACGAATTCCCGTACACGTTGCTTGAAAGATTTACGATTAATGTCCAGTGAACCGTGCCCGACGCATTAATCGAGCCTCGGGCTCGAAATCGACTGGAGAGTATACCCTAACGAAATCGCAAAAAATTCCCAACTTCACAACTCTCCTTCGAATTTTTACTAACTGATAACAAATAGTTTAAAATATAATTTAGGTGGGCCAGTTGGTTACCTTAATTTTTGTTTAAGGGCGATGGGGAAATGCTCTTACGCACACCCCCCACAGGTGGAAGTTGGAGGGTAGTGTGGGACTCGGCTCCCCTAAGATGACAGTTGGGAAAAACGGGACTAGAATCCCTACCTACACCCACAAAACCCCACTGCTGAAAGATTAACAACAGACTTCTCTCTTTTCTATTATCTGGAAAAAGAAAACTACAGAAACCACGGTAGTACAGTATTTTATCCATAAATGTCCTAAAAGTCTGACCTATAAATGTTCGAGATCTATCCCTACTACTGCGAGGTATACCCCCTTGAGGGGTCAGAAAACTTGAAAGGCCTCGGTCGCCGAGAAATATGAGAACACCTAATCAGAATTTTCAACTTCTCTATTTTCCATTAATTTTTTATGAGACTTCGATGACCATATTTATGGCATTTTTCTAATAAAAATGATACCAAATATGATATAATTCCGATGATATTTACTTGTGTAATAGACAATTAAAGTTTCGAGCGCGAGAAAGGACAGTCGACGGCGAGTCTTTGAAATGTGCCGGCGAGTGTGACTCTCTGCGTCTCTTTCTTTCCCATACGCTATTCTTCCTCGCGCCCGAAACTTTAATTGTCTATTACACAAGTAAATATCATCAGAATTATATCGTATTTGGTATGCTTTTAATTAGAAAAATGCCAGAAATATGTCAATCCAAGTCCCATAAAAAAATAATGAAAAATAAAGATGTTGGAAATTTGAATTAGCTACGTTTACATTTCTTGGCGACCGAGGCCTCTCGAGCTCGGCTGTGCTTTTCTACGTTCGGAAAAAGTCAAAGAATACTGTCCCTGGCGCATAAATGTCTCTCGGCAGACTCGTGTTGGGGACTTATATGGATAAAATACTGTACTAGGGACAGTTGTCTACCTGAATCAACAAGAATTCCAACTTTTCCCACTGTCACACGTAAATTATGAAGTGGCACAGTCCGGCTTCCATCCTCGTGAAACTTTCAACGACAGTATTAAGGTTTTGAGTTTCGAATTATTTTTGTTACTGACCCAATTTGTTTACTATTCCTCTGATGGATAGATGCTCAGTAGTAGAGAAAAAACCGTGTGAAAAATTTATTCGAACCATTTATTCGCGAGGGCGGAATATCGATCATCCTACGATCCTCTGTTCGCAGAAAGGCGGCCGTCGAGAAAGATTGCAATCAAAGGGTCGCGGAGAATCAATCTATCAACCATACAGTGAAATTGTTGAAATATTACGCGGAGGAAGTATATTTAAAATATCCTTGGTAGTTTCGAGCTCCTAGAAAAAAGAACTATCGTCATCTAATTATTTAATTAATTCAGCATCGATATTTAAACTAGAAAGCTCGAACACGAAGTAACGTTCACAGTAAATAATGTATTTATCAAGCACTCTTTGTGCCGTAATACACAGTAATTGTTTTTCTGCCTGTATTCTTGTTTCGTTCCTAATGGGTCCATCGCGTTACATAAATAAATTACGACGGGAGCACAAAGTTTCTCGTAATGGTATACTTAGGAAAATATTAAAGTCACGGCGCGATGACTCGCAGTATATTCGAGCAATTGCCACGGAGATTTCTCGAAGCGCAAATTTGAGAATAAATATTCTTTAATGAGCTCGTGCCCATTTATTAATAGTTTACTTGGTAAATTGAACTGCCCACAGAGAAATAGTTCGCTGGGCATGCGTATATGTGTGGGTGTGTGTGTTTTGCGGCATCGAATGCGTTTCAGTCACGCGAATATTACTTTTATTGTTGGCATTCGGGCTCACTTGTCATTCGGCTGGATCGATAAACCACTCATTCAGAAAGTCTAGGCGCTGTAATCACAAACTCGCAATTTTACCGGGAACGTTTTTCGACACGTAACACTCGAAAAATTACGCGAAATGCGATCTGTATTCGCGGATTCAATTTCTTGACGACAGAAATCATTGATAAGAGTTTTACAAACGTTTCGTGTAAGAATGAAAAATAAAGAAAAACTTCAAAAGATGAGGAAAGAGATATCGTCGTCCAGTATCGAACGAAAACTGTATTAGGCTCATTGTCAGAGAAAATTGGGTCCTATTGCCTCGTCACGGGGTGTACGCTGAAGCTATCAAACTCAGCTCCGAAGTGCGAAAAGAGCCGCTTGCGAACGAAGAAAGGAAACGAACTCAATGCACTCGAGCACGACCCTGACCCACATATTTTGCATTCCACCGGCTTTTTTTCCTCCAGTGCTGGAGACACGTACGTTTCGCGGTATAATTTCGTCGAGAGAACGGCGCGACGTCTTTCCGCCTTATTCTTTCTCGTTGTCGACGCCGGGCGCCGCGGCGCGATGCGGTTCGGTGGAAGCCAGCGTCCGCTGTTTCTAACTTTGGTCTGGATGCAATTAAAAAAAGGGTCAAGCCCTGGCAGGAGAGCGTCTCGACGAGTAGTTCTTTTCTTTGAGACCACCCTACCGGCCCCCCTCCGGTTGGTTGGTTGGCAAGGGTTTGCCACCCCCGCGCCAAGTGCATCGAGGTCCTCCACCCTGCCACCGAGGGATGTCTCTTTAAAGTAAAGAAAGAAGAAGAAAATCCCCCTGCCGGCTGCACTTGAAGCGTTTCTTCGACCCCCGACCATTGCGAGCAGATATCAAAGTTGAAAGGGTGATAAAGGAGTACGAGAAACTTTTGTTTAGAATCGAAATTTTAATCCTGGCACAAGGTGGCACAGAAAAAAAAGTTATACCGAAGGGCGTTCGAATACTTTCGCGAGCCACTGTATTTAGTGGTTTCGCGATTGATCCTTCAGAATAAACGCGACGTAAGTAGCCGGCCCGGTAATGGTCGAACGGTAACAGTTGGCCGTCGATATATTGACAAAGTTTGCAATCGGGAACAATAAGAAACATCCCTGTGCGTCCTTCACCGGCGAAGCTGTTTTCCTCAGGACCGCGGCTTTTTCTTTCCATTTTTCTCTGTCTGGTGTTGTCGCGCATGTCGCTGGCGACTGGCAACGCGAAACAACGTTTGCTGGCACTTTTGTTCTTGCGATAACACGAGGTAGAAGTATTGTTTCAATCGAAGGACTCCACGTGACGGTCTCCCGATGCGCATAGAATCGCTTGTCAATTATTTGCTAACGTCGGGTTCGTACGGTCTTCACACGAAGGTGGATTTATAAACCCGTGAATGAATTATTATTCGCTAGTAACGATCATGAATTTCAAAAAAAATTTCAACAAGTTCAAATCGTGAAAAATCGGTTTCGTTCCGCCAGTCACCCGCTGCCGTCTTTCCAGCGCCAATCCCGCCGTTCGGGGTGGCCGCACGACCAAAGCCGTGTAATTAGTCTATTTTTGCAGGGGCAACTTTGTCGTCAACAAGGAAAATTAGGGCAGGCCGTTGAGAAGAAGGCGCACGCTCTCCGCAAACGAAAACAACCCCCACGAGCAGGCAACTCGTTTAACTCGTTACGGAGGGTGCGCCCTGTGCCACCCCCGATGAAAACACGGCACGCAAGAACAATGAGCAGATTTCTCGTAACACATCCGCTCCTAGAAAATTTTCGATGACAGTATGACAGACTTTTCTTGTTCCTGTAGATTGCAATAAAAAATAACCCTGAACAATATGTATTATATTCTTAAAATTTTTAATAGCGAAGGCATCTTACCTACTAACGTGAGCAGTTTCTTGAGCAGCTCGGACAAACAGAAAAATTAATTAAAACCCTGGTGTTTCCCTTCTTTTCTACGTATGACTCGACTAACCAACCAGTCTACCGGGTGGCTTTGCCTCGCAAACGAAAAATTCAGAATGCCCACGCGTTTTCGCGGCGAGGAAAACCTCCGGCATCCTAATTAAGACCTGAAGGAGTTGTGGTTTTTGTTCGGCCACTCAATAGAGGGTAACGCAGTGTAAAGCCTCGAGAACGCCAATTTTCGGACAAACTTGCTCTTTTACACGCCGAACTTGCTTGCATAGAAATATTACGCATGCGGCACAAAACGAATAAGAAAGCTACTTTAACCTCGAATTTCGAGGTCAAAAGATAAACAATATTCTTTTGTCGTTGTTCTTCGAACTTTCGGTTTCAGTTCCGACTTTCAAGCATCGTGTACGTCTCGACGATTAGGCTACGTCGACGTTCATCGGCGATTCGAGTATGACAACGAGACCAGTAATGCCAGAACGAGGAACCAAGAGGAACTTGCCCCTCTTGCTGGACCCCCCCTACTCTTACTTTTACAGCACACGCGCTCCACACGAACGTACCTCTACTCACCGTGAGACTCACACGAGCAAAGTAGCGGTACGTTCGTGTGTTGTACGTGCGTAGTAGAAGTAAGAGTGGGGAGGCCAGCCGGAGGGGCAAGTTCCTCCTGGTTCCTCCTTCTGGCATCACTGCACCGGAGACTCGCGAACGTTCTTGCCGGAAGACGCGCGCGCACTGGCGGACAAATACACATTTCACGATGCTAGGTCATGCGTGATTTGGGGTATCTATCTAAGGGGTACGTAATACTAATTGAATCGATCGAACGATACTGAAGAGCACGAATGAGATCCTTGATCAGCCGGATACCAGCGTAAACAGTATCGCGGCTGGTCGAGTGAGTCGCGGCACGATTTGCGATGAAAACAATCGTTGCATGTCAATGTAGTCGTGTAGCAAACAGAGGAGCATGAAAAGAAAATCGTAGGAAGAGAAAAGGAGACAGAACGTCTACGGACAATTGATAATTGATTACAGTGTCGCAGCCATAGCTCGATGCATCTGCAGGTACCCTCATTCGTATTCACCGCATTGGAACAAGACATTCGAATAAGACGATGCTCTCTCGCTGGAGCAACAGACATTTTTGTTCTTTCTCTTTTGTTTTCCAAATCAAAATTCCCCTCCCCGTCCCTCTTGTGCTATCGCCGCGCCACTGCGTGCACGTGCGATTATGGTGCTCCGAAGGTGAAACAGATCAGTGCTGTAAACACAAATTTATGCCTGAAGGGGTGGAGAACTCGAAGAGCCTTTGCCCCCTTCCCCCAATACCCCGGGTCGTCGATTCGGCCGGTAATATCGACCAATTGAACAGAAGCATCTTCATTCGCCGTGTTTCGACTCGATTAATCGCGGGGGCTCGCGTTTCGCCTCATCGCAACACATTACTACCCTATAAGAAACTCCTAGAGAAGGGATCAAACGAAGTTCTCTTTCACTACGTGCTTCACTCAACAACACGGTGCTTCGTTCTGAAAAGGCGCGCAACAGTTCGGTTACTACTGCGACCGCTGTGTTGTGCTTTAATAAACTTTCGGATACGGGAGGGTCGGAGAAGCAAGAATTTTAGCCCGGGCAGCTTGCAAACGCTATCTGTTTGCGGGTTGCGAAGAAACAGCGAGAAAGAGGACGGGAGAGGGATCGGGAAACTACGCACCAGGATCCTGTGATGACGTCTGATTAAAAGAGAGAGAGCGAGAGAGAGAAAGGCGGACAGACAGAGGATAGAAGAAAGAAGAGAGGAATTAAATTCATTGGTACGGCGTCCTAATACTGCATACAGGAATGCCTCTATGTATAATTATAATTCGGTTTTTATGAAATTTCTGTTTTCGCCATATTTTCCCGGATAAAATGTACTTATTTCATTCACGATACAAGTAGAATCTCGATCATCCGAACTCGCGGTCTCCCACCCCCGCCGTGAAAGCAGAACATCGAGGGAACATGTCAGCTCGTTTGATCGAATTCACACAGTGATCACACAGGTGTCTCGGAAAAGAAGGGAGCTCGTTTAGGAGAAACGCTGTGTAGGATCGGTGTGTGTCCCTTTTTTTGAGACACCAGACGATCGTTTAGTTCGAACGCGATAAACGACGAAACGTTCTGCAATTCGCCAACCTTTTGTGCCATACAGCATACTCTCCGAATTTTTGTTTATTCGTGTATTCCCTTCGGATAAACTGATTCTATTATCAAAATTTCCTATTGATTCGAAGGAAGCACCGATTAAAACAAGAGTATAGCCGGATAAGCATAGGTCAGCGCCCCCCGTTCCGATTTTCTTGATTCCTGTCTTAAACCATCGTTTTATGTCTAAGAAAACATTGTGTAAAATTTCAAATATCTACCCCCACCGATACGGGTAAAATTGGGGTAAATCCCCCCCGGCTATACACTTTTACTCTTTTAGACAGAAAGTAGATTTTTGGGAAGTTTAGAAAATAGTATATTAATTACCCTATATGGAATCAGTGTCACGAGTATAGTAGGTTGTAGGAGGATGGTAGCAACTATTTTGAACCAAAAGCCTCAACAGTAGGAACTGTAATATTTTTGGGCTGGCATGATTAACGATGATGGGCTCCTTCGGCGTCCGGAATATCTGAAGGTGGTTTTCGATATCCGGCGAACTAACCGATCGTCGATGCACCGCGATGCATCTAAAATAGTCGGGAGAAGAAGGAAAAATGGGCTAGGGGTGGAAGAAGAGAGTGGTGAAAGAAGACAAAGAGAAAAAGACAGAAAAAGAAATAGAAAGAGAAAGAGAGAGAGAGAGAGAGAGAGAGAGAGAGAGAAAGAAGGTGTAGAAGTCGAAATCACAGTAGAAATTCTCAGGTGCAGTGGCTGACGAGCAAGAAGGGGTTCATAATCGCTAATTACGTACAAACAGCGTGGATTCTATTTCTCGTGGATCGTGAACGCGTGACTCGGTTCCCGAAACTTTCATCGAGCTAAATCCGGAATAAAGCTGGGTTCACGGATAACGTCGAGGAACTACGATATCTCCGCAGACTCGGGGAACACGTACGCGATCCCGGAAAGTTTCAACACGCTTCGCGCGTTCCGCGGTGGAGTATTCCCTCGTTATACCGGAATGTCCCATGATAAACGATAAAGTCGGAAAGAGAAACGTGTCAACGGATGCGAAGTGTGTGTCTAAGGGGAGAGCGTGTAGAGATTTCTATGCGGCCGCTCCGAGAAAAAAATATCTGGTCGCTTCCTCCCTCGAACCTGATCTCCTTCTTGGTTTCGACGCTACTGTACGCTAACTTAACAATACACATGTTCTTTAAAAAAAATTAATAAACCGCAACATAAATTTATGGATTCCCGATAAAATAAAGTAATTGAAAGTCGCGGCCCGCACGATCGACGAGAAATCCACGATCACGTGGAAAAGAGTCAGATGCATTGGTCAAAAAACCAGGATATTAAGCGAAACGAAGATCTCGGGGATCAAGGACGATCCTGAAATCAGGACGGTCCTACGATCAGGACCAAGGATCTTGACGAGGGTACCTGAGCCACACATGGGCCGGGCTGCTCGCAACTGCATTGCCGTTTCACTCGTTAGCAGGGCTTTCCATCTCGTTCGTTGTTCGCACTTTCCTGATTGGTCAGAGACTGATCAGACTGTAGATCGGCCATGCATGATCCGAGTCGCGATCATGTCCTAATTTATTTCGGTATTCTTTTTTCTCTAGGCTTTTGAACGTTCGAGATTTCTAGCCCGAGAGCGGTTACCAAAAGCGTCTTATCTTAGCGTTTCTCTTTATTAATCATTTCTTCGATTGGGATAGACAACGTTCCTTACACTGTGGGATAGATGTTTCGTCGTTTGTCTAAGAAACATTTTAAACAAATGAGGCATCTTTCGAGCGTGAATAGCATGACCTGACAATCCTGTATAAAGCAATCGTTTGGAAGTTCGTGGAAGATTACAAAGTCGTTCACAGCGGTAACTATAACTTCTGTTTCCTCCCTTGGAATAACAAAGTATTAAGTTCCGCGAAGGTTGGCGGACTGTTTGTTTGTTTGTTGGAAGCCTCAAAGCAACTGCTTACATAATTTATGCGACAATCGCACGGGATGGTACTATGAAGTGCATACTAGGTAGAGAATAGAAAACTTAGAAAAACAGTAGAAGTTCAATTTTGCGTGACATGTGACGTTACTATGGACGGGCTATAGATATTGTCTGTTCGTGTATCTCTAATTATCTCCTTAGAAATTTTCCAGGCGTTATTCTACCACCGAGTCTCACAATTGTAAGAGTTGTAAGGGATTAGGGTATCGTGTGCTGGTCAGGGGCGCAGTCTATGGTTACGGTGCGGACGTGACTTCAGGCAATTTTTAAGATTTATTTTAAGATTTATTTTTATATTTTTATATTAAGATTTATTCGTATTTTAGCTAAAGATATCAATAGCCGTTGACGTACCGTAAAACATCTGCAGACCAAGTGGGAAACATTAAGGGTCTTAGGTAGGCAACGAGGGCTCAAGACGAGGGAACCTCGTCGCTTCTTGGAGGGCGTGCATTAATTTTAAATAAATACGATTGGTTTGCGGAAGTAACCGAAATTCGTGAAGTCCCAAAATTCGTGTACTTCCCGGAAATGGGAGGTTCCTTGGGTCATTTGAAGCGACATTTTCCTTTACAAAAATGACGCCAGCGGCTTTGTTTAGGAGTTATTAACAAAAAAACACGGACCAATCAGAGCGCGGCTACAGCGGATTGATTCTGGCTCAGCCAATGGTGCCGCCACGCTAAGCGGGACCTGTCGCTGAGTCGGACTCCGTTTGCTCTAGCCGCGCTCTGATTGGTCCGTGTTTTTTGTTAATAACTCTTAAACAAAGCCGCTGGCGTCATTTTTGTAAAGGAAAATGTCGCTTCAAATGACCCAAGGAACCTCTCATTTGCGGGAAGTACACGTATTTTGGGACACCCTGTATAAGAACACAGCGCACAGAAGCAACGGGGCTGTTGTAGTGGGCACGAAAATTGCTGTAAAATAAACGTTTCTTTTAAACCCGAGACTTTGCTACTTGTTCGGACATCCTTATACAATTTAAGGGTGTAAGACCAGAAAAAATCGTCAGTCGAAGAGTAAGGATTGGGTCAGCGTATCTCGACGAGCGATCTTTGATTCCAATTGAACGGAAAGCTCCGAGGGAATAATTCGATCGCGTGGCTCGCAATTTTTCACTTAAGAGCCTGGTCTTATCCGAGCGGCGATGATGCGATTAAACATTCCGTTTAGCGAGGAGCGAGCGCCGATAGTCGATCTCGCTTTCTCGATCGTCGCGATCGCGTCCTCCCGGAACATGTCGATACTTTCCACGATAAACAGTGTTCTCTCGTGCTGAAGAGGAAAGATGGGTGGAACGGTGAAGAAGCAAAAAGAAGGAACCGGAAGGACGGGGGAAGAGGGATGAAAGTGGTAGGTCGCCGTTTGGTTCTTTCGCGAGCGATCTTATCCTGCGAAGGATGGAGGCGAGAAGAGTAACGCCGACGCCGTCGATACGGTCCTACATGTCTCGGATAAGTGAATTGCGATTCAGAACGGCGAGGCACTCGGCTGACCGAGAGCCGCGAGGAAATAAGTTTGCATAAGCGACTTTTGGTTTGACGGATTTCGCCTATTGTCGGCCACCGGCCGCTGCTGCCGAGATAAGCGATCTGCCGGCGCGTGGAAATCGGATTGCGAAGCTCACGGAAAGGGAGAGACATTTTTCTGGACATTTTGTACTCGAGGACACCGGGATTTTTCATTTTTCACCCTGTGCACTGGGACATCCCATATGCGAGACAGAATAGCTTTTGTTAAACGAAGCTCATCTCCGACGATTCGAGTTTAAAATTCGCGAGAGCATTATCAGGGAATCGATCTGAGCGTAATTGACGCCCCCGGTGCCTCGAAAATCCGTACCGGCCGCGTTTCCTGCGCACGTGATTCGGGAAAAACGTCTGTTCCGACGGGTGAGTTTTTCCGTTCCAGAGAATCCGGTTCGGTTAGCTGGGTTTCTTGACGCAAAGGCGCAAATTATTTTTCGCCACGCGATGCTCCACTTGACCGTGTTGCGAAACGAGGAAAACGAGGCCGTTTATAATAAACCTACCGGCAACGAAAGCTGACGTTTCAGCAACCGCTCCTTCTCTATTTTTTTTATTCTTCCCCACTCCTTTCCCGACTTTTCGGTGGGTAACTCCTTTCCGGCTTCTCCCCTCTTTCTCATTTTTCTCTCGGACCGTTCCTCCGGTGTCCCGATCCGCGAAAACTAGTTTAATGGAATTTCACCGAGTGCCGCTCGCTGTGCGTCAGAACGCGAACAATTTTTCCGGAACGTTTTCCACGCGTCTCGTGCCGTAAACAATTTCTACGAACATTTAAAACAAATCGAAATCGGTCTGATATTAAAACAGTTATAGTCCTCTGAAACATTTCCGAATATTAAATTGTTAAATGCAGAAGAATTTTGAAGAAGTTGTTTCGACTTTGCGTGACTTTTTCAGGTCTATGGTTTCGAAACAGCGAAAGGAATGCTGCCCGGACATGTCGATGGAAATCTTATCGTTTGCGATTCGTGGAATCGAAGGAATCCGAGTATGGGTTGAAAACACGGTCGAATCGTAGGGTATCGTTAACCCTATTTCAAGTGAGCGGGGGATCGATAGTAATGGATCGTTGATGTGCCGGTGACCGGGAAATGGATGAAAGTACGCTATTTCCGGGAACGGAGAACCGGACGAATACTTCCTTCCCTGCCCGTTCTCCGGGGAATAAAAAAGTTCGATGGAAGTCATTCTGCACACGTCGCGTATTTATACGGGGCTGGACACATGAAAAAGCTGAACTTGTTGCTGAACAAAAGAAATATTGACTGCAGCAAAAACAGGGTCGGATGACACACGTTCACTTTTTACGCGCAAATCGAGAAGTCCTACGTCATACTTCGTGCTGCTAAACCTTCACCAACCACTATCTTGGTAGTCCCCATTCTGGAGCCGTCGACTTTTTGATACGGGTCGAAGATCATTTTTCAGATTCCTCATTTAGTACGGCCATAGATAAAGCTCGAGTACAATTGGAACACTGATCAGGATATCCGTCACCTAGAACTAATTCCTGTATTCCTCCGGGATTTTCTTGTATTATCATACATAAGGGAGATGTTTAAGGTAGGTGTGATACCTTGTGTATACATTCACGGAAACAAGCGACGCGGAAACAACTCGACAGATAATCAAAGTACAAGCAAATCGATCCCCGGCGGATCAGGTTACGTTGAATATACTACCGACACAGGTTTCACCGATCTGTTTCGATGGACAAGAGTTCATCTAAACCAAGATTAATACCAGAGTTGACCGTCAACAATATTAACCGACAATATTCCCTCGGCGGTTTGCTTCGCACAATATTTACGTACTTCCTACCGTTACAGGATTTTCATCGCAAGACTCTACACATGTTTGGCACAATAACTTTCACTAATAAATTAATCAACGTTCTCGTCCATCTCCCTTTACCGATCGAATGGAATGAGAATCGACATCATTTTGAAAAAAATTTTTTGTTGTCATCCAGTTCTGAGCTATGTGAAAAGTTTCAAGTCTCTAGCTCATCGGGAAGTTAGTTTAAAATCAATTGCAAGGTTTGTACCGAACAAACAGACAAACAAGAAAGCGAGCTAATAAAAACGTGGTAAAAATTGATGCGCGCCTAACAGAACGACCCTCCAATTCCCAGCGACAGCTGATTTAATACGGTGGATAAAGTGCGATACGTGAGAAGTGAAAAACCGAATACCCGGAACCGCTTCCTTTTTACGTTAATTTTTCAGTGAACTGCGCGAAGTTAGATTGTTACTGGTGACGCGAGAAACGATGGGAACAAAACTTCTCAGATACTTTTATTTTCTTAGAAACCCATTCGTGCTTCTTCTAGCGGCGTGGCGTTTCTCTCCGTACTTTCTTTTCGAGGTGTGCCGCAATACGAACCTCGAAGAACGAAGTACGAAGCGCTTCTCGAAGCACGTATGAACAGCTTCGTCAATAAATCAGCGAACGCTCACGACGGAAAATGTAAAGCAATTTTTCAGTGCCGTTGAAATTCCGACTCCGCTGAAAGCCGATAATCTAAGATTTCTTATATTTACGGTCATGCGCAATGATGAGCAAAGAATAAATTTCAAGGAACATTTGAGAAGCTTGTACTTTATGCGATATTTGTTAGCTATTGCGTCTTGTACGTCACTAGTACGGCGATTTCGACAACTGACTCTAAAAATTTCACTTGGTAAACAAAGCGATGATGTACTACCGATCGTCGCGCGGCGACATACTATCGTATACTGAGCTCCGTCGGGGCGAAATGGGTCCGTGGAGTGGGGACGAGTCAGAGTGCGCACCCATAGTAAAGTTGAGAGCGTGTCGCGCGGGGTGGCGATCGCTGAACGCGATAGCGTTTCACGGGAGGATGTAACGGTAAAAATATTTAATTGTTATTTCTCTTAAACGAACAGACTTTTTTAAAAACTGTTTTTTGAATATCGCATTGTTATCCAGTTCTGAGCTATGTTTTCAATTTCAAGTCTCTAGCTCATCGGGAAGTTAGTTTAAAATCAATTGCAAGATTTGTACCGAACAGACAGACAAACAAGAAAGCGAGCTAATAAAAACGTGGTAAAATAGTTATTCTAGAACACTACTAGCTTCTGCTATACAGGGTGTCCCAAAATTCGTGTACTTCGCGGAAATGAGAGGTTTCTTGGGCCATTTGAAGCGACATTTTCCTTTACAAAAATGACGCCAGCGGCTTTGTTTAAGAGTTATTAACAAAAAACACGGACCAATCAGAGCGCGGCTAGAGCAAACGGAGACCGACTCAGCGACAGGTCCCGCTTAGCGTGGCGGCGCCATTGGCTGAGCCAGAATCAATCCGCTGTAGCCGCGCTCTGATTGGTCCGTGTTTTTTTGTCAATAACTCCTAAACAAAGCCGCTGGCGTCATTTTTGTAAAGGAAAATGTCGCTTCACATGACCCAAGGAACTTCCCATTTCCGGGAAGTACACGAATTTTGGGACATCCTGTATAGTATTGGAAATAGTGCTTTACTCTAAGGAGATACGCTATTCAAAATAATGATAGAATCTCGAGAAACTTGTTGTATATTTCTGAGACCGTGAAAGCTTCTTATGTTCAAGTTCATATCGAACTGTCTACCTGTCGTCTTAGAGCTCAATTTTAGGAAGAGAATATTGTCGTTTCTGTGTTTGACATTGCGCGTTATCAATTTAAAAGCAGCACATTTACTTAAATAAGTAGGCCTTTAAAAATTAGGAAGTAACCGGTAGTGTGTTAATAGTCGAAAATTAGCGGTGATGCGAGTTCGGCCGAACTTTTTTGGGTTTCAAGTGTATTGTGCAACGGTAGAACGGTACAGGCGCCATGCCAAAGCCTCGACAAGTTTCTAGACGTACTCAATTAAAAGTTCGAACCACTCGAACGGAGTAGCAGAGGCGCAGGGACGACGAGCGTTCTGTCTTTATTTTTTCTCGAGTGGATCTACGTCGATCACAGGGAACGGAGCACGATCTACTGGCATTTCATTATCGCCTCGATTACACGAGTGGCCCTGGTTACTGCCAGGCAATTTCACTCGACCCCCTTGGATCCACCGCGGCAGACGCATGCCCAGTTTCAACTTCGCCTTCGCCGTGCAACCGCATTCCTTTTCCCCCCGTTTAACCTTTGTCTACCTCCTTCTTCCAGCGATTTAACACCATCGACGATCTCGTAGACTTTGCTGCGTCTGATACCTGATGATCGAAACTCGAGCGCGGTTCCAATCTGTTCGCATGCGCGCGAGTCGTTCGAATACGGTTGGAACACCCTATATTTTTATATTATTTGTCATAAGAAATGAATACCCACATTAAATATATATTACCTGCATTTACCTCGCGCACAAATTTAATCCTGAAACACGCTCGCGTTCGGTCAGATTACTGCTAATACGTCGAGGGATTTAATTCCGCGGATGTGTGCTGTTGTACTCAGAGACCAATGGACAACGAACCCATAAATTTCACTTTACTAAAGAATCTCGAACGTTTGTTGTTGATTTAAACGGTTTCGTTACAAGTGTAAAGAATCTCTACAATAACAATTTTCTAACACTAGCGATTAAAGGGTGGAAAAGTAAAATGAGAATGGTTTCTGATGAGGAAGTGAAATGTTTGTCAGACTTTGTGTCTACAATAGAACATTCTTCTTGTCATTAATTACCGTTGTCATCGAGAGAGTTTTGCAATGTTTGAAGGTGGAAGACCTATAAATGCTCGAGCTACGCGTAATTAAGCTATGAATTACTTGATTTCGATTGTGACGCTTTTGGTAATCGCTTCACGCTCTCAGATATCTCGCACAGTAAAGAGCTCTCTACTTGTTCCGCGCCAGCGTTAGTTAAATTCATGAGGAAAGCATGGCGCTCATTGCGTGCACCATGATCACGGTTCGTTAAGGGTTTCTTGAGGGGGTGGGTGGATAAATGAATAGAAATAATTTTTCAATCTACTCAGAACTAAGTGCAAAGAAATCGCGTTGTCCAATTGTTTTATAAAACGCGAGAATAAATAAGTCTAGCCTTAACACACCGTTCTCGATCAATACACGCGATCCCATGAAATGCAATTCATCCGTACTTCGATTTGAATTGCAGAAAGCCATCTTGACGAACGTTCCGCATTTACGAGCAATATTCGATTTCTGCGAGTTGATTCAACTGTTTCTCGCGGCGCGGAGCGATTGAAATAATAAATATTGAATCGATGCCGAGGTAATAAGACGGCCTGATAAACACTCGGAATATCACGGTTTTCATTTTCATTGCATACTATCTGCGATCCATTGTACTCGATAATACGACGCGGGGACAATCATTCTCGTCCCACACGAAGATAACGAGGAAAGTTGAATTACCATTTTACCGTGACACCCAATGAAAGCCTTCTCCGATTCGCAACTTTTGATCAATATTACTTTCCCATTCCAGTGGGAATCTATAAAAAAGACCGGAGATCTATAAAAAAAAACGCAAAATTGACCTCGAGCATGATTTTTAAGGTGAAATTCTTTTTCGGTGGAAATTGTAATTGTTCGACCATGAACGTCACGATCAAGGTGAAATTCGTGGAAACATTTTTGTACAGATCTCCGGCGAACAAATGGTGAACCCAAAGAAAAATTGTTTCTATTCATTTACCATTACGATGCGGGTAGACATAGGGTTCGCGAACGTGTACGCTCACATTTGACAATCATGCTTCGCCGCGCCGGTCTACCGAATCGAATAAGGGCGAATTTTCTGCTGACTTACCGAAGGGAAGCTCCAAACGACAGTCTATGAGAAGCGAGTGTCCAGTTGGCTTTTTTGTACCGACGATTTCAGCGCCCCTCATCTCGAGCTCCAGATCGAGGCTGACCCATTCTCCGGAGCCCTCCTGAAACGAAAATCAGAAACACCAAACATTAGTAACAAGAAGTTAGCGGCGAAACCGCGCCCGTACCATTACGGAACTTATTGGACGGATTAAACACAAGGAGAGGCAAATTTCGCGTAATCAACCTCCCTGTCGACTCAATTCCGACTTATTGTGCTGCGAAAATTTCCTCGGGAAATCCTCCACGAACCAAGCGAATAAATATTCGGTTTGATATTTCGGTGTACGGAAGGCGTAATTGTCAGATCCCTTGAACAGCTGACGATTTCATTGATTACAAATAAAAACTCTCTGCATCGATTGCAAGAGACGCACGGATGAAATGACTAATTTTATTCATAGGATTATTTAAGCGATAGCAAGTAAGATACTGTGTTCCCGGATCGATTGATATTCGCCGGCGAGCATCGGAGCACATACCGATTCGCCGGTTGAAACGAGGCTTAGAATTTAGATGGAACATTAGCGGGATTCAGCACGGTCGTAATGCTCGCGTACCGACCAGTGTTTCTATATTATAGGCACGTCTCGTATTGTATTAAACGCATAAACGCGAATCACTAATCCAGACGGGAACGCGGCTGACGATCCAGCCGCGCGGAAACGCACGCAAGTTTTCCTCTGCATCACGGATTCGCTGTCGCTCCGATGACTCGGTAATCAGGGGCAAATTATTTCGGGAAGAACATTTCGAACTCTGTTTTGCGTAATTTCGTCTTCTTCCTACAGGGAGTGTATTAACTTGGTGCACATAAAATGCCTGATTTTCGAATGTAAATCGTATAAAATATTTCGATCAGAAAATACTATCTGCTGTCTTTCAGATGTCCTATCCACTCGTTCAGTCGATTTCGACACAACAATAAAACAATTCTTCAAGATCAAGAACAATTTTGCTCGTACTCGTTCAAACAGATGCACAGTGCGTCGGAATGCCTGTTTCTTGGACAAAAATCCATATTTCGAAAACTATAAGTGACATAATAAAATGTTTGAAATAAAAGTTATAGGGTATATGGAAAAGTACACGATGATTGTATTTGTTTGATTTTGCTGTTACCTTGAGAAGCTCTATGAAGGTCACTTTAAAAATTTCATACGGTAATGTATATTTTTGAACATGTATTCTAATAGGTGAGGTTAAGACATTTTCTAAACACTAGAAAAACATTATGTTTGCATGAACCGTTGACAAAATATAAGCATCCAAAGTTGGCATATCGCCTATAGTGATATTGAATATATGTATTACTACGAGTGAAACAAAAGTCAAAATTAAAAATCGATTGTTTACTAACCGTATTATAAATAATAATAGTATAAACCGCTAGGGAGTCAAAATAACAAGCCCACACCTTGATCTAAATGATCCACCACAATTTATTTAATTTTGCAGTTATAACGCACGAAACAGTCGTGTCAGATTATGACGGAAGGAACGCATTCTGTGTCAAGCTATGTTCAGCATTTTTGTTCTGGCGATTGTTCATGAATATATGGTATGTCTACAATAAATTCCTGTAAACAGATATACATTTTAAAAACATTGATTTTTCTATTTTTGTCCCTCTTGGCCAACGCACTGTGAGACGTCCTCTGAAACCTAACCTCGGAAACAGCAAAAAGCGAAGGTCGGCTAGAAAACTCAGAGATCGTTAGCAGACATAAAGCAAGTTATCAGGGCCGACTAACACTTGAGCTCAAAGGGTTGGTTCATGGTGCTATTGCAACCAATTTGTCGATGGGATCTGACTGTAAATAATTAAGATGAAGCGTAGCGTCGGCTCGGAGCTCTCGGTGCCGGGCGCGTACCCACCTCGAGAAATACGATCCGACATTCGTTCCGGTTGTAAGTCGCGACGGCAGTTACGAATAAAAGAGAATTGCTTTAATTACTGCATGCCATTTGGAAACAGCCGGCCGTGCACTTTGATAGCCATGCTTCGCAGCTCATTTCTGAGGGCGCGGGACGTCGGCAGCATGGAAAGAGACCTTTCCAGAATTTATGTACGCATGTTATGCGCCTTTACCCGCGCCGGGTACATAGGCCATTACTAATCCGCGCCGCTGCGTCCATGGCTCGCATTAATACCGCACGCCGCGCAAAGAATGGTTTCGACGAGGGTACGTCGTGTCGGTCACATAAATTCCGCCAAGTCCCGTACCTAATACATACTTGCAACCACTTCCAGTATACTGGCGCTGCGGCATTCGATATCAAAATCAATGGTTTCCAAGTGGATTTCCACCGGTGCACGATGTGCAAGTTCGAATTAAAGTTTCGCGCTCGCGGAAGCATAATCGAAGCGTCGATATCGTATCGACACACTTACGGCGACGAAGTAGAGGAAAGTTAAGCGACACGGAATCTCCTCGCGGGAGGGTTGTCCTGCGCGAGTACGAGCAGAAGTAACGCGGCGCGCGGATATACTATAATGGAAACAAGAGAAACGTGCATCCAAACCGAATCGTATTATTACGAAGACAGTTCCCATTTATCGCGCCGCTTCTACAGATAAAGACAGCTACTTGCACCTGTTGTCTTCGGGCGGAATGCATTCTCCCGCCGTTGATTTTTGGCCGACGTACACGCGATAGTCTCGCGAGCTTGCGGTGAATAATTTTCCGAAATCCGAACGGAGCAACAAGCCGGATAACCACGCTTGACTTTATCGTCTTTTCTGATAAATGAAAAAGGCAGTTTCGAGGCTAGACAATTGGGGAACCGGTCGACATTTGGTACGCAGATGTCTGGATTATTCCGCAGCACGTTGTAAGGGTTTTTATGGGTATTTTCGACGTGTCAAAAACCGTAGCCTTGGCGAGTAATTACTAAGTGGAAGATGACAGTCTACGACCAATGGCGAGGTGAGGCAAAGCGTTGAGCTTCACGGGCATTCACGGGGTGGAGGAAGCACATAGTTCATTGCTTGATCGTTGGTGGCACCACATGCAAACTGGCCACAACTTCTATTTTTTCAGAAGACCAACTGAGTCAATCAAGTCATGGGACTTGTAAAATTTAATTTCTCTGTATAGTTCTCTTGTGAATAAAGGTGCTTGTATATAAAGGCTTTTCGGTCTTTCATGAATTTATAAGTTGTACTTATAGTTGTACTTTTCCCACATTCCTTGTGGGTGGTCCTTCGAGCTATCACTCGCACACATCACGTGCTATACGCAGCGGAAGCAATCGCGAAACGGTAGCGATTTGCTCCGCACAGGCGGGGAAGCAAAATAATTTTCGAACCGTATATTCGAAAACTTGATCGGGACACTGGGGCCAGAGAAATCCACCGCAACGAATCGAATTGCTCGTCCGTGATGGCAATTAGTCGCAAACATCAGGCTAACGTTGGAACGCGAACAAAACATTAAAATTAACCGCAATCGGAGCGCGTCGCTATCAAATTAAATGAATTGTTATGTGTGATTACAGTACCGTGAAAAATTCAATAGATTGCCCGATTGGATTCGGTGGTGCTGTAAAACCTCCATATATTTGGCTGTTCCAAAAAAAAGCACAACCTCAAGCTCCAGCGGATTTGCGGCTTAAACGCTTGATGACGGCCGAACGATCGAATCAATCACGCTCGAGCGAGACCTTTGTTCCCGTTAATTTGGATTTTTACGCGCAGAACCCACTTTTTTCGACAATCTACAGTGACCGGCATAATAAAGTGTCCATGCTACATCGTTATACATAATATCCTAAAATTAGTAAAAAGTAAAAGTAAAAGTAAAGTCCTATTATCGGACTTTTTTCAAAGCTTTATTGTCGCACCAAAGGTTTCTTACCAAAATTAAAAGAGTACTTGCAATAACAAGAAGTTGAATTGTCTATTACACAAGTAAATATCATCAGAATTATATCGTGTTTGGCATGATTTTAATTAGAAAAATGCCACAAATATGGTCATCGAAGTCCCATCAAAAAATAATAAATAATTATGAAGTTGGAAATTTGGTTGGAAATATGTTTACATTTCTCGGCGACCGAGGCCTTTCGAGCTCGGCTGTCTACGTTCGGCAAAACTCAAAGAATACTACCCGTGGCTGTAGTGCTGCATAAGTGCTGGGGACTTATATGGATAAAATACTGTACTACCTCCGCCATGTTTTCGTCACACACAGAGTCGTCATTTTCAATTAAGAACCTCGAATTTACTCTTTCCAGAAATCCACAGGTTGATCTGCATACCTTTTTGCAAACGTGAGTCGATTTTTTTATTCCTCTTATTAATCAAGGAGCGCTTATGTGCGAAACGGTTCTGTAAATCTGGTTTCATAGTCTTTTTCTGCGCACTGTCTGATCAGAAATGGACAGATCGAGTGATTCACGAATATTCCTGACAGTTGTCCTCGGATCTTTCTTCACCATTCGTATGATGTTTGCATCATCACGCCAAATTGTACTTCGCGTTCTATCTCTTCCAGACCAATCAGCCACTGTTCCGGTGTTCAAAATTTTCTTATAAATTTTCTGGGTAACAACGCTTTTGCTGACTTCATATTTTTGAGCGATCTTCCGCTGCGAAACACCGCGTTCACAATATTTGATAATCAGCTTTCGGACCTGATATGAAATATGTCACCCATTCATATTCACTACCTTTCTATGTAATGCTGCGCTTTGACTGACATGTCAACAAGGAACTGTTAGTCACAGGTCACCGTAGTTTACACTTTACACGCGCAGTACATCGTGTTTACACATCGCGATTGGATGAAGACGCTATAAATTCTAAGGCAGTCACCTTTTTTGTTATATATGAAAATGCTTCTTTTGTTGAAATAATGTTAATGTAAATACTCTTTTAATTTTGGTAATAAACCTTTGGCGTGACAACCAAACCATTGAAAAAATCCCGATAACAGGATTCTTTTTCAATAAAAACATTAGTTTTAAGATATTCTGTATAACGGTATAGAATGGTCACATTATTATGCCGGTCACTGTATTAATACATTTAAAAATCGCCTGGAATCTCTTCTTAAAATCAAAATTACCAAGCTCGAGGATACGAATTACGAGATAAACGTTTAAAAGGACGTTTAAAAACATTGTTAGAATTCTTAGGATGCTTACAGAAGTAGTGCAAATAAATGATCGAGTACGTCTGCGTAATGGGAGAACAGTTTGCTGCCTCGCGATTATTAAATTGTTCCGAACAGGTCCCGGCTGAATTATCGTAATGAAAAGGACTATATAGCGGCGTGCGGTGTGTCGGTCGACACCACGTTACAACGCGTGTACATTTTACAATACATTGTACACGTCGATGACCTACTTTTCCCATGAAACAAAGGAAAATAGGAAACGAAACGTATTTGTCCCAACTATTAAAGACTATCGTGCTGCACAATTCTTGCGCGTCACGCGAGCTCGTGTGACTATCGTTCTGCGCCGCGCCGGGAAAAGAAAGTTTTCCTCGTGTTATTTTACACTCGCAGCACCCGCTGCTAATGAGAGTCCCCGATAATGAGACTTACGCGTACTTCTACTTGCTGCTCGCCATCAACAAAACTTCTCATTTGCAACGAAAACCGTGGAAAATCGCGAGAGGAACTTCCGCTAACTTGGCGAGTCGAAACAGATACACTAGAGTTAGAATACCGGTATTTCGTCCTCTTTTGCAATTTCGTTAAACCATTATTTGCTAAGATAAAGTACTGGTATTTTCGGTATTAGATATAAATAATAAATATTGTTTTTGAGCATCCACTCTTATTTGAAATACGTATTCACAGATAGTTCAATAGCTGCATTATGTTTTTTACAATCAGATTTAAAAAATATACAGTTAATAAATTAGTTTTTTTTTTACTAATAACACATATTATATACAATAATGGAGCACATAACAAGATTTTCATGCGATATTTACTATATCTTTTTACTCTTAGTTGATCTTCTTAATAATAATATTATATGTTTTGTTCCTTTATTGTATCATAATACTGTAATGGTTAATTTCTTACATTGTATTTTTTATTTTTGATGTTAAACATTATTATTTCACTGCTCTTATTAATTACGTTTGATTATAACACTGCTCCTTTATTTTATATATGTACATAACAAAATTGTTTACGGTTTGACAGGTTATTATTTTTTGTATAGAACTAATAAATACGGCAAGGTAAAACCCGTGTGTATTTTACCTGTTTGAAAATTCCTAAATATACCGAATACCGGTATTGTATTTTTGGTCCGTTATTGCAAACACTAAGTAGAGTACTGTCAAAACAAATTCAAACATTCATTAATATTCGAACACTTTTAAAAAACCGATAAAAAAGACTTTCAAAATTTTCCAGGATCTGCAGTTGGTCGGAATATAATACACGGTATATATTCCACCTGCAGCTGCAACAGCGTATTTTAATAATGATTCGAGCGTAATTTCATTGAACGCGACATACCTTGGGGAATTATTTTGCAAACCGCACGCAATAAAGTTGCATCGCGAAGGGGAGACGAAAATGGCCGATGCTTGATTCCGTTCTGCGCGGGGGAAGGCCAATTCGGGATTATCATTATTGCTTGGGGAGTTATCCCCAATTACGGAATTTTTGCTTCCGCCGACTTTCTGCCGGGTGGGGACACGGAAATTGGTAAGAAAACAGAGAATCTCTCGCTAACAATCGCCCCGGCCCTTTCCATTAACGTCTATTGACCGTTGAAACGGCAGCAAATCCTGTCCGCCCCTTCAGCGCGACATAAAAATAGAGAAGAGCTCGTTGCTATCGATTTTTCTTGCAGGTATCTGAACTCGAGTGTAGAATTTAATTTTCTAAATTGAACGCGAGAAGGACAAACTGATGAAAACGTTGCTCGGGCCTCCGGTAGAAAATGAAGAGCAGCGAAATCTATTATCGGAAGACTAAAGAAGAATTGTCTTATTGTCGCGCGCCACATTAACAGGAATAACACCGTCTATCAGAAACGTATCAAGACTTTTGCAATGACATATTGGTTTCGTAAGTGGGCAATATCGATCTGCGTTGGTTCGTTTTCCCGCGATATGCACCGGTAGGCAGTTGAGTCTCCCTCGTGGCTCACGACTCCCATTCTCGACCGACAGGCCTCTCTTATTCCTTGGCACGGCACGTGGTCGCAGAGGATAATTGAGATCGGCTGCGAGGGTAGCACGCGCAGATTGAAACCGGAAAGGGGATGCTAGGGGCCAGCATGACGCACGACGGTCCCCGTCGCCGCTAACCTAATTCCCATCACCTTGATACCCCATCATAATCGCGTAGAATTAAGTGGGACGGGTTTTCGTTCCGTGCCGCCCCTGTCCTTCGGTTTTCCCTTCTGCCGGGAATGTCGGTCATTTCAGTGATCACCGGTCGGAAACGAACTTGCGACTTTATTAGGTTGGCGGTGAATAAATGCCCGTTTCGAATATCACCAAGCTGTCTCGATCGCTCCACTGTGGATTCTTGAGTGTCTTTAATGGCCTTTCTCTTGGCGACGAAGATCGAGTTTCTTTGCGTTCGAGTGCAACTTAATGGCCTGCATACTTTGTGACGCTGCGCAAAATAAATATTGACGATTGCCTTACGGAGAGAAATTGATTTTTTAAATGATCTCGTTGGTCAAGTTTTTAATATGTTAATGTGTCGTGTTCCCCAAATAATATTTGTGAATAAATGTCGAACAGAGAAACATTCAGAAATAGACAGAACCAAAAATAGACTTTCTACGTGGCGAATGATCATTCTCAAGAATGTTTCTCGGTGGGAATCGAGCATCCCTTTAATTTTGCAAGCCGTTGCAGATATTTTTAGAAGTGGCACATGTGCCGCAAAATTAACGTCTTCTCAGAATATCTCTGTACTGTCCTAACTAGGTCATTAACCAGAGTATCTGTTACAAATGAGGCTCCTTTATCGTCAAGCCTTTTGTAGTAGTTCAACACTGCAGGTCTGGAAGAAGACAATCGAAAAATTGCGAAACTTCTTGCAAATTGTTCATAACCATAATTTCGTATTTCTCCGTTACTTTTTTCACATCTTGTACGCTTTTCCGTTGATTTACGCGAAGCGTTTGTTCCGCTTGATCTTTTTGCGCGGTGGAAATTGCGTGAATGGAGCCCGCCGACACGAAGGCAAATATAAAAGAGAATAACGCGTGTGTATTTTAAAAATATCTATTTCACGCGTTCGCGCTCGAACGATTATAAAAATCGATTCAGTGCAGTGTTTACACTGTCTGATCTAAAACAGGAAAAGTTACTGATTGCATCTCAGCGACATCAATCAGTAATGCTTATGCACGATTGAGCGATATTTGCTCCGATTTCTGCAGCGAACTGTTAGCAGTTTACATTCAATGCAAAATGATACAGTATTTTATCCATAAATATCCCAAAAGTCTGACCTGTGAGTGTACCAGATCTATTCCCACTACTGCGGGGTATACCCCCTTAAGGGGCTAAGAAACTCGAGAGGCCTCGGTGGCCGAAAAATATAACATCATACGGCTCGGGTATATCGGTGATACCGGCTAATCGGAATTTCCAACTTCCTTATTTTTCATTATTTTTTTATGGGACTTCGATGATCATATTTTTGGCATTTTTCTGATAAAAATCATACCAAATATGACATAATTCCGATGATATTTACTCGAGTAATAGACAATTAAAGTTTCGGGCGCGAAGAAGGATACCGTATGGGAAAGAAAGAAACGCAGAGAGTCACAGTCACCGGCGACTATCCTTCCTTGCGATCGAAACTTTAATTGTCTATTACACAAGTAGATATCATCGGAATTATATCATATTTGATATGATTTTTATCAGAAAATTTCCAGAAATATGGCCATTAAAGTCCCATGAAAAAATAATGAAAAATAAAGAATTGGAAATTTGGATTAGCTATGTTTACATTTCTCGGCGACCAAGGTCTCTCCAGCTCGGCTGAGACCGATCATACCCGTGCTGAGGATTAATATGGATAAAATACTGTACATCAAACTTAAAATTGAAGATATCAGAAACTAGATTTGTGCTTTCCTTGGTGAAAAAGTTCTCTAAAATCGAGCATTTCGTATGCAACAACCTAATACATGCGCACGAGGCTGAGTCGAGCGTAATCGGTCGTCCCTAACGAGAAAGCCTCATGAAATATGACGCGAATGAATGCAAACAAGTCCCGGATCCGTTTATTCGTACTGCACAAATATCCACGTCGGTTCAATAATGCGGATATCCGTATTATCTGGCCCATATAATGGTACAATCGTTCGAAATAATCGCGAGATTGCATCGTCGGTTCAGTGTCAACCCGGAATCAAACGATCGTGCACGCTGCGCTGCGTTAACGTACATACATACATGTATACCAATGTAATTTCAACTGGTCCCCATTGATCTATAATGCAGTGCGAAAGCTAATTAAAAGATACACGCCGATAGCAAATATTTCTTTGACGTTCCTGGCATCCTTTTATTAATTGATCCCGACTGGTGATTCGCGATATACACAATATTCTACGAAACTTCTATGACCGGATCGAATCGACTCTGCCAATTAGAGGGGGAATGTCGCCGTACAAGGGGAATGAAGAGTGGGCACAAAGTTCCAGGTAAAGGGGATTAATATCAAGTGGATATCACAAAGTGGACAACGTTCTTGGTAAAGCCCGTAGCCCACGTAGGAATTCGCAGGAAGCAGCTTAGCAAAACGTAAGTAACTTTAAAGCTGGAACATCTCCACGCCTACACTTTCGAATCTGTCTCTAACTCCCACACCATGCTTCTCGGCGACTGCTCGCTATGGAAATGGCACCATAATGCGCTCTCAAAGAGCACAAGCCGTTTTATAACGACAACAATAAATAATAAGAAGAATTGAACTTAAAAAGAAACTTGTTGTGCCTGAAGACCATCTTTAAAAGGTCAAGTCCCACATGTGCAATAGTTGTTCTGAAAAAAATGCTTAGAAATCACTTGCTTTCACTGCCGTTACACGAAAAGCCGCCCTTAATATCGTTCCGCTTCCATCGCATTCCACCCTCTTCGCGTCGCATTTGTATCTTCTTCTTCTCCGTCTTTTCCTTTTTCTTTTTACAAGCAGCTCGTTGTCGTCGTGCCGGCGCAAAGATTCGCGACGGAGACTGGGACAAAAAGAGAATTACAGCGACGACGGAGGGCGACGCTGCCGGATACTCGCAAGCGGGATAAGACGCCCCCGCAATTAAGCGACCGACGACACAATGACACTCCACCAGCCTAGAAATGATTACGAACGCGGGCGCGGATTCGCCACGCAAGGCCAACGAAGGCCGACGATTTCCGTCTCCTTTCAAGAAGCCCCATTCGAGTGCATTAAGGGGCCAGTCTCGTGTAAACGCTCCAAAAGTGAACTGTTTTCATGAATTTTATAGGATTGCACTTTCGGAACTACGAATCCTGCAGTTTCACCAATTTCCAAATCAAATATTGGGAAAGTATACAGCGCGGTATATTCGAACGTACAACGAACAGTTTTTCTCATTAAATCAAAACGCTTACAACGGACAAACATGTTAGCACGAACGCGGAAAATAAAGTTCGGACTGGAACGGACATGTTTGGATTTGTTTTTCAAAAGGCCTTTATCCGATGAACCTGCCACAGGACACGGAGTACAATTTATCGACCCCTCTCTGCCCTGCTTTCTATAATTTTGTTGAAAATTTGCACAGCTGTGCGAAACATAAAATTCCAATGTAAATCGAAGTGGTGCAGTTATGAGAACGTTACTCCGGCTGAAAGTGATCAATTATGTGTAAGGGTGGCGAACAATATTGGAAATGAAACAGCCGAAGGAAGTCGAGGGCCGTTGTCCGTGAATCTAGGTGCACGGTAGTGCACCAGGCAAGCTATCGCACTACCTCCTTTTACACGAAACAACTTAGCCATTTTTAGAGGCTTGTAACTCGGAACTGGAGGCAGATGGAAAGATGTAATTTCGTATACTTGTTAAATGCTATCATGTCTCAATATTGACAAAACATTAATCTTCCAACGTTACTAGGTTCCGAGATATAGAACCTCAAAAATCGCTAAATTTCTTACTATCTGACTGACTCACAGATCATCAAAACCTTTTGGGTACTTCCCATTGACCTACCAGTTTGAAATTTGGTACATAGGTCCACCATAACAAACACTCAAAGGAATAATTATCAAAGAATGAAATTTTACACCTTAAAGGGGTTGTATTGAAAAAAACATTACTTAAGTATATGTTTTATTAGCTTTGAAGTCGTAACAAATACTGATGAAAAAAACAATCAACAAAAATCGATGAAATCCCAAGAAAAACATCCTGTAAATAAGAGCCACGTTCTCTACGGCCGTAAAAAGTTGTGAGATCACACAAAATACGGCCAAGTACGTTAGCTTAGAAATACCTCTTGCATTATTGAAAAAAGCGTTTGTAAAAATTAGTTTAAAAAAACGCTATTTAATTTTTAAATTGGTTTAAAAAGTAACAGCCAAATTTGAATAGTTTAGCCCTCCATGTAACTGTTTAAAAATTATGAATAGCGTTCTTTTGAGCTAATTCTTACAAACGCTTTTTTTCAGTATTGCAAGAGGTATTAATAAGCTAATCAACTTGGTCGTATTTTCTTTGATCTCACAGCTTTTTGCAACCATAGAGAACTTGGCTCCTGTTTACAGAATGTTTTGTTGGGATAATCTGTTAGCAATGCCCAGGGTGGAAATTGCGTCGCCATAAATACGGTGTTACGAGGATGCCGGTCGGCTATTTAAGTGGAATACGCGTGTATATTCATCACGCGCACCAGAAGACACAAGCTCCTACGTCTGACGTTTGCAGGTCTGCATCTGCTTACAGGCACATTTGTTACAGACGACAAGACCGACGATCCGTCTGACATGTGCAACGCTGTTTCTCCTTGCGTGCAGGCATTATTTCACCGAGGGTTGACGCAAAATGCAAATGATCGAGAAACGTCCCGATAACGCGTCTCGAGCGAACAATTCGATCGTTTCAACATCAATGGATGGCCGAAAAAATATGGCAAAACGAAGGAGACTTCTTTTCGCTAGAATCGTTGAACGAACTACTCGCCGGCGCTGCCCATCGGTCACACGGTGACAGTAACGAGTTTGCCAGCCCATTAAGACAAACAGACCCGTCCGCTTAATTGTTTAAACACCTGTCACTCGACGGCGCTGCGGAATCGACATTGCCAAAGATAGATAGGTCAAGATCAACCGGGATTCGCCGATCAAATACACGTTCGCGGTGGGGCCGCGCGGCCTCGATGTGAAGGGAGGATCGTACGAGAGCGTGGAACATCGAATAAAAGGGAAAGAAGGGAACGATCCCGGGACTCGGTCCGAACTCGGTCCGGGTTCGTTCATCAATTCCTCGAGTCAACAATTTGCGCAGTGACGACGGCACGTGAAGCCCTCGGTGACGAGCAAACAGGTAACCGAACCCTGGTTTGCCGGCTACAAATGAAAATCCACCGAAACGAACCACTTGATAACTCCATTCACCCTGGCAGCCGTAGTCGGCGTGATTCCTCGAGGATTAGGGGAACGATTTAGGGCCAGCTGGCTCCACCTTTCCCCACGGGCCACAGTGGGACGGAACAACTTATTCAGTTGGAAATAGTAAATTTTTTAATTTTTTTAATGTTTCTGCTATTTTGCTAAACGTCTAGTTTGAAAATATCAGATAAAAATGAAAGCAATGTAATTCAGGATTTACGTGAACTCTTCTCACTGACTATAGCGATAGTGGTCGAACGTTCGAAGAAAAGTTAAACCGGGTTTACAATGCGGGCGTCGCTATCTACTGGAAAATAAATCTAAATATATCATTGCCATGCATTTTATCCTGACAGCGGAGACCGATATATCAATGTTAAGAACGCAAGTAAGAAAACTAATTTTTCTTTTCGACCACGGCTCGAATATCGAGACATTATTACCGTGGTCGATCGAATACCGAAAAACTCAGTCGAATATCCCCTCTCCCATTGATAAGAAGGAAGACATTGTTGACAGAGCACTCTTGAGCGAGATTTAAGCCGTTAATGAAAATGCAAATTCCGAAAGGTAATCTTCTTCGACGAAAACTCGAACCTCCGCGAGATCGATCTCCTTATCGAATCACTTCTCGGGCATTACTTCTGCCACAGCAGTAGGTCAGCTGCGTACATTTAGCCAGTTCCTTATTCGGTAATGATTTAAATAACCGTGGTGTTCGAGCAATGAGGGGGTTCTTTCCGTGGCTCGTTTCCTACGGGTTTTATTCGGTGCAACTGTTCGATATCTGTTACAAAGCTGTCTATCCGTTCTAGAGTAGAGTAAACTATCCGGAAGTGCAAAACAGGGTCCGATCGAGACTGCGCTCGTAGCCGAATTTATCGCAAGAAATTTGTGAAGCGTTGCACGGCCCGTAGGAGGCAGATATTGTTCCTGGGGTAGCCTGGGAAATATTTCGGCGCGACCTGTACGAGGCCAAGGGTTCGTAGGCGGGTGGGGGGATAGAAGCGGCCGGAATTTCTTTAGCGAGGGGATGCCAGCAGCGGTTGGATTTTCATTTCCGGGACGTGACACGTTCCGTGGTGAAATCCCTCGTTACCGGCGAGAGCGTAGCGGCTTTCTTCGTGACCGGAGTCAGGGCAGAATCAAGGATTTCGTCATGGCCAGGACGTGTGTAGTCCCGAAACAGCCAGAAATGGCAGACCGTCATCGCGAGCGGGACAGGAAAATGGAGGCGGCGGTTGGCGGCGGGTGTCGGTAAGGGCTTTGTCAAGCTTCTGTCAGAGGCGAGTGGGTGTGTGCGCGAACACACCAGTCACCGCGGATCACCGGCACACATAAGGACGAATCAGCGGCGGTGTCTCATCGTCATCCCTCTAGAGTTACTTGACATACCCCAGTCAGCGCATTTCTAATGTGAATCGAACCGGTCGTACGCGGATCTCGCGTGCAGCTTTATGAATATTTTAAGCCAGGCTTGACCCAGATTGTCCTCGCAACAGGAAAACCAACCTGGCCTCGGCTCCCGGCATCCAACTTCATTCCTCAGCTTTTACTTCTCTCCACTTCCATTCGCCGGTTACTACCCTACCGTGTTTATCCTGCCGTATCCTCCTTCGACGACCGTTCTCCTTCAACCTCACTCCTTCCCAGACCTCTGCGAGAACTCGAATACTTTCGGCTACCCGACAATCGGATCGATTCCATAAATTATAAATTAGCTACACATCGCCCACCTCAATGTTCCACGGCTCGCATAATTAATAATTATGTTGATGACCTTGACAGCAGATCTGAAGTTCATCAAGTTCATCATTGCTGTTTACACGATTCTTCCACTTCCTCTTTTTCCTAGTCGTCGTGTTCAGTCTTCCTCCTGCTCCTATTTTGCTCCCTCGCAACCGCAACTTTCTTATTGCTGTCGCTTACACGGACGCCCGAGCATCTCGACTTTTCCAAGGTTAAGATGTCCCGGGGTTTCATAAAAATTCCATGCATCATCTTGTTCGGACGTTGAAACCTTGATTCTGTGAATCTTGAAGCGCTTATTTATTTATTCTAGCTACCGTGTCGGACATTTATCTTTTATTTTGAAGAATGTGTTGTTACATGATCCGAAGATGTGTCCTTCCATTTTTGAAATGAAAAGCGCCAGAACTTTGGTACAGCCTGTACAGCCTGGTCGTTCGTCTCATTGTCGGAGTCGCTTACGCTGGAGCGCCGTGCTCTCCGATCGATCGTCCAGAAACATGAAAGAACGAGTTTGCCTGTGATTCATCAATCCCGTTTCTGTAGACACGATCACGGCCGTGCCGAGAAGCTAATGGAAAGGATCATACAGGGTTGACGAGATAAATCCGGGAAAGTCGTTGTATAAAGAAAAACAGTTGAAATTCCAGGAAAATGTCAATAGATATCTTCACCAGTTTGCACAAAGCTGATGAATGGTATAAAGAATCTAATTACTCGATCTAACCTAACCACTAGCTGCCAAGAGTTTCTCGAGCTTGCACACGAACCTTGTTCATAGTGAGGCACCTGATCAATAATTCATTTGTTTATACTTGTTGTACATACATCTGATTTGCGGGTCTACCCGAAAAAAATTCCGGACTTATCTCAACGGCCCTGTACACTTGTGCGACCTCGCAAAGGCGGAATGACGGAATGGCGAAAACAGTGGTTTCCTCCCTTTTTTATTTAATGACAACCGGGAACACGCGAAGTCCGTAAGCGGTAACCGTCGAACTGTGTGGAAACAATTCTTCGCGTGATTATGTTCTGAATTTTCAACTAGCAGGTTTTTATTTTTAACCTACATTTTAATTCATAGTTTATTTCTCGTGTCCGGAATCTTTCTAGGGCTCTCAAACCGGTGCCAAAGTGTACTTCATGAAAGGAAATTGAAGTTTATACTGAAAGGTAGAAATTAGGAATGGAAAATCGTTGCATAAGACATCGAAATCCCAGAAGATTACGCGAAAGCACTCTAACGACTTAGTTATACGTAGTGATTAGCGAAAGGGCGTGGATGATCAGAATCTGGATCAAATGAATTGTAGAGTTTGCAGCAGAAGATAGTCAAGTGCAGAGGGTGTCCCTATCGAAAAACAACGCTATACTTCTTCACAGGGAATAATTACTATTTCAGTTATTTGTTAAGAAGAAAATGTTGAATTCCAACGAGACATCCTGTATAAATGGTTGATAGTGAATGATAGCGTTCATATAGAAATTCCGTTTGCTGTATAAGGAGGCCCTATTCCCCGTTAGCCTACATTGGTGAATGTTTGGTACGCGTGCTAACAAATCCAGGAAATCTTTCGTCAAGGTCGTTGCCACAGTACGGCTCGAATGTGTGCACGCAGCATAACACCGTCGTAAAGCTACGTCAACCACGTCGCCTTGGCTTCCTCGACTGTTTCATTGAGCGTTCTGTGCTGGCTATGCGCCAAGTGACGTCACCGCCGGAGGAGACTCGGGGATTGTCAGCGGCGATGCTGATGGAACCGCGATGGATCGGGTGGTCGAGGGAAAAACGGCTGCCGTGTGCCGTATAGCACGCGGATAGCTTCTGCTGGCACCGACTTTGAGTTGACTCGAGAGCCGAGGAAACCAAAGGAACGAAACCCTCCCGAACGAATTCTCCGTCGAACAAATACAGGTGTGGTAATCGAAATCCTCGCTCGACCGAGATCCAGGTGATCGTTCGTGCGAAAGTCGCCGAAACGCTACGGCATAAAATGAACTTCGTATCGTCCGATGCGAGCACGAGTTCGCACTGTCACGCATAAAGGTCACACCAAGGCCAATTTCGTTTTCGAAAAGCGAATAGTTCAGAAGGTTGTCATCGCTGTCATGCTAAGGTGTTCGCTTGTATTCAATGGAGACAAGGCTAAACATAACAACCATTTACATCGCGACACTTATCAAATCAATAGAGCAGTTATTACGCCAGCTCGTTATTCAATTTACCTCGGTACAGAACAGAAGAAACATCGGCTATAATTAAGATTGTTCCGTTACTGTTTCAGCCGGCTCTATCTAACGAGGGTATCACTTGCGAAACTACTAGAGGACCCAATGATAGTCACTATATTTGTCCCGCCGAGAATACGTCACCCTATGCCACCTCGTAATTCAATTTACCCCGTTCTCCGCGGAGTTTCTGGTAAATGCAGCGACAAAGCACTTCCTCCTCCCCCGAATAACCCCCGGGAAGGAGCTGCTATTATTCGTCATTGTTTTTTCATTTTCGTTTCGCATCCACTGGTGAACTTTGTTCAGGGGTGTCGAATATGCTTGCCATCGCGTTCTGCTTATGTAAATGAAAAATTATGGTATTCGGTGGGCAGCAACATTTCGTCGACGTTCGGTGATCAAATGTTCCTATTGATTTCGACGCTTCCATTTGTCGCACGTACAAAGGGATGAAAGGTTGTGCGATGGAAAATGCGGACTGGAAAATGTTTTTCCGTGCGGTTGATTACATTGGAACACGCGCGTTCGTGTGTCATATGTACGTCACAGATTTTTATACATTTATTAGTTTTGATCTCTTTCAATCTTTCATGATCAAAAGCGTATCGTTTCTTTCACTGATTTTTCCCTGACTGCAAGTGACATTTCGTTCCCGAAGATTTCCAATATATCGAGACCGTCCACCACCGTTCACGTTTCAATGTAACTCCCTGTACGAGCAAAGAGTGTCTCACGTTTGATGGAAGAAGTATTGATATTGATAGCAATGGTAGAGGGAGAATGTGTGTCGTAAGATTAAGGTCTATCGTTTGCTTGATCGCTTACAAGGAGATTACGACGAATCCGCGCGCACGAGAGAGAGAAAGGGTGAGAGAGAGGCTAGTCAAAGAGCGACACGAGTATTCGAGTCCGTGGAAGGGGTAGCTCTATCGCACGTGACTGAATTGCACCCCCATCCGAGGTAAGGCTGCCCTCTAATTTAATTTGTTCGACCCTCCGTCGAAAGATAAGATGCACTTGGTGCACTTCGTGCGGAAAAAACAAACAGGGCCGTTCCGTTTTCACTTTCTTCGTTGCACGCCCTCGCGCGGCGTCCCCGGATTCCAGCGCTTTTCGATCCCAGTTCTTATGGAGCAATTTAACATTCACGAAGCCCAATGTTTTGTAAAAAAAGTCGTACGAACGCCATCAGAAGGTTGGCGAAAACATAATTACTCGACTGATGTTTGTAATAAAGAAGAAATTAAAAATAAAACGAAAATCAGGACTCTCGCAATGACCCAATATTTCAAGAAACGTATCGACCCCTCGAACCTGCCATTCAAGTCGGATTCCGCTTTAAAAATACTCATCGAATCACGCGAAGGCGGTGACACCGTTACGGTTTAACCACTCGAGAATGGATTCATGAAGATTCATGCATGCATGACACTGTGAAACGCGAAGTCTGTCTAAAAGTACTTTTATCGAACGATTTCTGTCGATGGGACCAGGCACGATCTGTGTACAACGAAAAAAAGAAATGAACAGTCGCGTATGATGGTATTTCAGATGAATATTAAACGCGAAAAAGACAAGCATATTTACGCGTGAAAAATTCTTCGTTCGCCGAAAAATGAGAAAAAGAACCCTCGAGAGTTTTGAATGTAACTTTTCTAAATACTGACCCATGCTTGCAACAGGGTTCTCCGACGGAGTGGATATTTTTGCACAAAAGATGCGCACCTCGGAGCAGTTAAGCCACTTTAGATTGCTTAAATAAAACGTACTGTCAGCTCCACCGTTCGTCACGGTCTCCTTTCCTTCCTCCGCCTCCCTTTGATAAAGAAGCCGTCCAATTTAATTAGCATAAATTCCCCTTTATCGCCGTATGAGAACGCAGTGGACCGTGTCTCGCAAATGAAGAAAGAATGGAAGATAAAGGAATTTCTAGGTGGAGATTCTGCTCGGGAAAAATAGTCTCGTGGTTCGAGAATCTCCGGGAACAGTCTGCACATTCCAGATGCAGGGTATCTTAAGTTCGTGGCAGTTTTCCCATCTTTTGTTTCGAAGACGTCACCGCGAAGAAATCTGCAAATGTTTCATCGGAGACGGACGATGAAAAATCATGCGAATGCAAACGCTGCGATAGAACCACTATAGCAGTCTCAACATTTTAATAAGCACAGAAATTGTCGAATTAATCTGCCGCAGCAAATTGCAGAAATCAACGACACGAATTTCTCGAGTCGAGTGTGCGAAGTGGTGTTACAAGTACAGTCTTGGAAGAACGATTGCGAGAAGAGTATATTTTTCATCTGTAAGGGGCCAATAAAAAATATCCCGAACGAGTCTATGATTATGACAAAGGAACGCGATATTTCAGCCGGTCGCCGTAAAGAATAAAAGACGTGCTGGAAACAACGACGGCGCACGCCTACGTAACAAACGTATCATTCGCCGCGCAAAATTGCTCAACAGGGTCAATTTGTCAGACAACGTCTAAGTAACGGTCGCCTTTATATGGAAATCGATATCGCCCGAGTTTCTCGACCCTCGTGGATACAGGGCCGTCGCGACAAATCCGGAATTTTTTCGGGTAGAACCACAAATAAAGGTCGATTTAGTCCTTGCTTGCCTTGCCGGCCAGGCGGCAGTGTTAACGTTCGTCGTTAATTATTAACACCGGGGAATTACCATAATATGAATTGTAAATCCGTCGCGAGCGGATGGAATCGTAGGGAATAATCGAGGCCGACGTCAGACACGGTTTTCGCAATTTTCACGGGGCTAGAGAGGTGGGAGAGGATAATTATTCCGCGTTTCGGTTCCTCGCCGCGGAAACCCCTGGTTTTCCTTTCGAACGTCGGATCGATCGTGGATGAATGGCCCCGATATTCGGTTGGGACAATGAGAGGCGGTTCCTTTGACTGAAAGGAGGACCATCCACGCTCAGACATCTCGTTCTTTTACGAGTTTGACTTCTAGTTCGCTCGTGAAACTTCAATCGTTCGCTCCGCGACCGATTTTCCGCATTCTGCCGGGCAAAAGTATGAGACCGGTTGAATTATTCTCTTTCTTCGGGGTAGTAACGTTATTGATCGACGAGGATCTTGCCGAGGTTTGTCTCTATTCGCTTTTAGACGCGAATTCGTGACGTTCCAGAATCTAGGAAAATATTTTCCTAACTAGCAGAACGTAGCAGGAACAGAAAGTCGTTTTTCACCACTGGTGAAGGAATCACGAGAGAAGAGCGCCTCGAGTGACAACCGATCAGACCGCTCAGCATTAACATGAACCGAATCTAATCCAGGGATCGATTATGATGGCCAGCAAGCTGTCCGCTATCGGAGTTCCTGCGTTTCTGTCACGAGCATGAACGCAAGCCGCGAATAAGCTGATCGCTTGAACCCGTATCAGGGGTAACGTGATCAGCCGCTGTGATTCTCGAAAGGGCAAAGGATCTTGCGAAACTTTTCAAACGGTTGCGAAATGCGAAACTGAATTTTTCAAACATTTTCCACGTGTCTTTGACCAAGAGTACATAGATTTTCTAATGAAATTGTCCGCGCAGCTATTGATTTCTAACGTGATATTATACATCCCGACAGATTATCAAAATTCAATTTTGTCCAGCTAGAAACAGCAGACTGTGTGCTGGTGTGCGGCGCCATTGGACGTGCGGTTAAATGTTCGCTCGGCAAGGTTAGCTCCGCCAGGCGATTAAATTAATTCCCGACGTGTCCGTGGAACGGGAAGTTTCAAGATATTACATTTTATTTCCTGGCCCGACGGTGATCACGGATGAGACAAACACAGTGTCCGCCGGTAATCGCAATATCGACCAGTTTGGACCGATGCACAGACCAATCCGGCGCATTCGACGACATCATTGAAGCTAACCCGAACTCGTTACACACTTCCATCGACCGGTACGACTGCCGTCAATTGATTCGGGCTCGTTCCGCGTGTAAACATACTCGTTTCAATCTCATTTTGCGTGCCCCAGCTTTGCACAACAGAACTTTCCTCAGTCGAACGGTAAACACGTTGTAAAAAAGTTATTGTCTTTTCAAGAGTGTCCAAAGAATTTTCACACCGACTGTATATGTGTACTTGAAGTGTTACGTGGTAAAACCGGCGTATCTTTGTGGTAGGCTAAATGCGTTGTAACTGAATCTGCGCGTATCCATTAAGAAAATATTAAACGGAATCGTTGAGTTTAAATCGAGAGACACGGCCTAAGAGGCGGCCTAATTCGAAAACGGGGTCAGATAGCGCAAAACATTTAGTCGAAGTTTTCTTATTAATATTATGCAGCGAATGTAACCGCAAATTTACGGCCGAGTCTCGTAAAATGTGTTGTAGAGAAATTCCCTGCCGGTAAGGTCACACAGAATGCGCTGGGTTATCAGATAAACGACTTACATGTAAAAACCAGAGGCACTGTTCACGTGTCGACGACAACAGCCGTGATTGATAAGCGCAAATTGTACGGTATACAGCTACACGCGATCGGATGTGCGATAACGAACGCCAAAAGATTTTGTTACAATATTTTATCAACACTATTTCGCGTCTTTAGCGATCGTGAATCCCGAAACGTGTAGGCATTTTCTGCCTTGATGCTTTATCGCTGAAGCATTAGACTGTTCTAAAATGAGTTAATTATTCGCTCAAATATACCAGCAACGAAAAGCGCAGATTACCATGTTATTAAGGACTGAAAACTTTACGCGAACGACTTTAAATGAGTTTCGAAGTTTTATCTTGATCTCGAGAATGACTGTGACGATTCTGTCGTTGTGATTTAATACACGTTAGACACATTATTATTGCTGAGAATATTACGGGAAAAAACTTTGTTCTAAAATGTATAGGAAGTCAAAACCGACACGTGTTAATAATAGTAAAAGTTGTTCAACAACTTACAGTTTTAAGCGTGAAAAATATGAAATACAAATCTATTTTCGTCGTTTCTAGATGGACGCGAACCCGTAAATATCATCATACCGTCACACTTTCCGCACCCCTACTTCGCGACACTTTTGTTCTCTCTTATAGAAACTAAGCTCGACGGAGCGCGATCCCATACTATTTACGGAAAAATTGTTGGAAAACTAACGATCAGGGTGTGCATGTCGACTTTCGTTAATGAACGTCTTAAGCAATCAAAGTAATTATGATCATAGCTCATATCGTTCTTATTAGCTTATATCGTTCCAACATAAGTATATTTTTACTCGGTAATTATATAGAAAAGTACTGCCCTCTCCGATTTTGATGAAATTTAACCCTTTGCACTCGAAGTTATTTTAATTCGAAAATTAAATATTTTTTTCGACCTAGACTATTTCCATTCTCCACGATTTTTCAAATTTTATGGATATGAAATTGCTATACGCGAGTAATTAAAAATTAAGATTCCATAAAGACTGAAAGGGCAAACAATCCAAAGAAGTTAGTATACAGAAATTTGGTTTGGGCACCGCGGTACCATTGCAAAGTTAAATTGTTAAATTAACCATTGCTCCGGAAATTTGCCTCTGTTTATTTAACACTTCACAATCTCCTTGTTTACTGAATTATCCATAATTTACCGAAACATTCCCTTTCACAAGGACTGCCAATTAATTTCAAACACTAATGTAACTTCACGAAACAAAGTCGGAAGTCGAAACTCCACGCTGCGCTCGCAGCGCCGCTGTGAAGTAGCGCGGCCAATGGCCGCGGTACTTCCAGCGAACTAGCGCGGGAACTTTCAAATCAATTCGATGAATTTAACAATTACCTTTTTTTAAAAAAATTGATATTATGTACTTATTCGTGGCTGGTACATCTATCTTATCTATACTTCTTCGTCAAATTGTGCCATGATTGCCCCGAGGTGTATCGCGATACCAGCGAAATGTAAAATCGTTTACAGGCAGACGTGCTCGCGTTTTATAGTTGCTTAGAGCTAGATTCAGATTGATTGTAAGATACTGTTCCTTCGGAAAGCTTAAGCATTGCTGTATCTGCGAAACGCTTGCTCGGATATCAACGATACGTTCATGCGAATGCTTAGAATACCATGATTCCCGAATACCCGAACTAAATTCAGAACACGAGCGCTGTTACCTTAAATTTACTGTTTATTGGATGGTTACACGGAAAGTGGGCTACTTCTTGAACAGATTCCAGCTCCGATTATGTAACATTATTCGTTTCGGCTGTTGCTTATTATGCTAATTATCGCTTGAAATGTAGGAACGCAATTCTTTCATATAATCTTGTACATTTTTATGGAAAAATGTCAATAATTCCAGTTTTAACGTAGGAAATTTACTGATTTTCAAAAATTATGTTGAATCAATGGATTGCTACGGTTAAAACTTGTATTTTTGGTATTTTCTCGTCAGTCTACGAAGTTGTATAAAAGAAGGTCCAAAATCTGTGGTCCTGTAAGGTGAAGTTCAAACAAATTCCGTGATAAGGATAGTGGTTTGCTCGTTGGACAGCGTTTCATGGCAATGTTAGAAACAACAGTACCTGACCGCATTGGTTTCCCATATTTATCCCTCTTTATCAAGTCGGCGTCGACCGGATCGAGACAGGGAAACAAGGGTCACTTAATATATTCAATGCGAACGTGCACGATAGGTTCAGTCTATCACGATAAACGTACCGCATGTACGCTTAGAATATCGGGACTGGTTAATCGACGTACCTGAATAATAGAAACCCCTCTTGTCCTGGGATAATCGAGAGTTTATCAGAGAAACGTTCGGAAGTACGGGAACGCGGGTGAATGCATTGCTGAAATTAATCCGTAAAGGGGAGGGTAGGGGAGGGAAGGGACGCTAAGACATAGATCTTGATAGGTGCATGTATCAATTAGTGTACCGTGTTGGTGATATCTGGTGGCTGTGTGTTGCTGTTCGTGTCGCGCATGCTGTCGGGGGGAATGTGTCGCTGTTGTTGTTCTTGTTCACCGGACGATACCGTGCTGGATGCATTGTAGGACTGCTTAGACGTTACCTCGTTCATGTACGATACTTCCGACAGCGGGACGTAGTAGTAGCCCAAGAAACGATCCCACAGGAGACCCTTGCACCAGACCTCGACCAGCAGGCCCGTGTTCATGTCGTTCGTTTCGCTAAATAACAGACGGATAAGACAATACATTTTCCAATCGAACGATACATTGAAATTGGTTGGCGATACCCTTCAACCCCCTCAGCACTCGGGCGGTGGCCCAGAGTCGACACTAAAAACTGCTAAACACTTAAGTATTGTACAATACGAGGTATTATAGCATTTTCATTATTGGAAGATTCTATGGCAATTATTTATATTAGGGGCTTCCTCACCGATTTTTATGACTTTGAAATATGTTGTCATGGTCATCATTCTGAACAACTTTTTCCTATACATGTTACCGCCGCTCGGTTTTCGTTTTCGAGATATTCGCAAAAAACTATTGCTAACACTGTATTGGATTTTCTCTCTTAGATTTTCGTATATCAGTATAGGCGATTGCTTAACGGCGTTTCTAACAAAATACAAAATGAATAACACAGGTATACAATATACAACATATATATAAAGGATTTTCATATGTTTCCCCACCCCCTCCACGGTCTAACCACAACTAATTCTTTTCATACGAGTTTTCCATTATTAGTTCAAATTCCGAATGACAGCTGCAATACAAAAATTATGCGATCAGAATGAGTTGTGGTTAGGTCGTGGAGGGGCCGGGGAGACCACGCATACGAAAATCCACAAGTAGTCTTTCAAAATTGTAAGCTCACCCTATGTATGTATGACCAGAGTAAGACCCTGTTATCTCTCTCATCTCCACAGCGTGTTTAGAAGCAAAATGTAAAGAAACGCCGCGCCGGAACGGGCTTACGTTTCCGCAAAGCGTGCAGGAATTCGAAAACTTCAATACGAAAACTGAAATCGAGCGACGGTAACACGCATAGGGAAAAGTTGTTCAGAATTATGACCTTGACAACATATTTCAAAGTCATCAAAATCTAATATAAATAATCACCTCGAATTAAAATAGCTCCGAGTGCAAAGGGTCAGAAGGTTGTTAGAAGGATTAGTTAACTAGGTAATGTGTGAAAGATACACAATCCACTGAACAAACAGTAGACCATTGACATTTCAGTTGGTACGGATGACAATAGTCATTTACGCGACCGTTCGAGGGTTAACAGTGGTTGCTAATCGATATCACTGTTCTAGTAGAAGATCCCTTTCGAGATATTTTTAGAGATGGCGGTTTTAAGAACAGACACTTGTCAGAATTTACATAGTTGACGCGATTACTCTAAATAGAAGGAAATTGATCGGTACATCCTCGTGTCTGTATTTTTAGGCAGTTATTTCGTCAGAGGAGTTAAATAAATACGATTTAAAAGCGGCACGGGCACACGTAGCCGCGCGTCAAAGGGAAAGTAGGTTAAAGGTTCGCAACTTGGCAAGTGAGGATTTAGCGGCGCCGGTAGGGATATTTCAGAAAGCTAAGATCCAAAATTCTCCTATTTTCTTCCGGCGGGATTCCCTCGATTGTCCGCGTTATATATTTTCCAGGCTCGATCAATAACATGTTCTTCATCTCGAGCACATGACGTGCTCTTATTTTTCCTTAGAACACAGGGAAGGCTCGAGAGTGTGATTAAAAATGTCGCCCGGGATAAAATTAATCGTCTGCTGATGAAACACGGACTCTTAAACGCGCACACTTCGAGCGGTAATATTAGTCGTCGAAAAATCACGTCGCTTTCGCTTTCGATTTTTCAATTCTGAATTGAACCGAACACTTGTATCGCTTCGTAAGAAGTCTCTTGTTTGCCATCGCGAACAGTGAAAATTCCGGATAACCTCGAGCGTTCCAGCGCGAGCCGACACGGCGAAGCAATTAAAAGGTCGCCGACGAAATTATTATTAAGTTCGTAATTATACTCGCGGCAAAAAACGAGACCGCTTTCGCCGTCGACGATGCGAAGAGACTGGTAAATCGATAGGAACGAGGGTAGTGGAGAATATCAGAGGAGGGATAAGGCAAAAAGATTCATACGCGAGACACAGCTCGCAATTAGCTAATCGCGCTATCCCATTCTGCTGGCTAAGAGTCCCTATTTATACAGAGTGTGCAACAAATCTTAAACTTGATTTTCAAAAAAATTCTTCCAAGTCCCGGGTAGCGTTGTACGCCCCGAAACTTCGGGAAAGATCGGCGTGCACACTTATCCGGCGAGGAACCGCTCTCGCCCTTGGTACACAATGAGATCGCGAGGGTATACTTACAAAAGAAAGTCTTGCTCCCAGCATGGATTGGCCCCTTTCACAGTGACTGTCGTAGACTTGACGTTCTGCAGCTTCAGTGTTACGTAGGAGTTGAACTGCGCCGCTGGAAATCGTTGTCGATCGGTATCAGTTGGGTAAACGTCGTTGCGATTCCGATTGTTTTGCTTTCACGAGCTGGGCGCGGCTGATCGCCGAGACTTCGATTCATTGCGGAGAGGACGACGGAGACGCGGCGTCATTTCTAGAAGAATTTACGCTGAGAAATGTAGCGCGACGTCGCTCGTAAAAGGAAATCTGCCCGATGGAAAATACGAATGTCGACGTTGACGAATACGCGGGGTCAGGATCGCCGGAGCATCAGTTGCCGCCGCCGCAGCCGTTGAAAAATTATTTACGATCGGATCAACCGGGATTTGTTCCGTGCCAATGGCGGAATTAAACGTAACTCCAGACGGGACGCGTCGCGCTCGTTTTTCAACGTGGTCAGGAGAGCTCTCCCTATGCCGCGCGCGTAGGATGACGGTCACCTTTCCAATGGGACACGGGAACCGAAGCTCTTTGACATTTCAGCTCCCTGGCCGCGTGGAAATTAAGTGGGCGAACATTTCGTTTGCTCTCATCCATGGCTTCGTGCGAGTGGAATTCGGTAGAGCTGTGATTTTCATACAGGCCGTTCCGAAAGTCAGACCAGAGTCGTCCGACTAGCGGAATTAAGGGTACAAATCAAATATGGTCGCATTCATACGATGCGTCGTCGTTTCGCGAACAATTAAACGTTATTTGTGTTATTTACGGAAAGTTCGAGCGGTTTTGAGTGTTCTTCTGCACATAATTAGACGGAAACGGAGAATTATCGTGGAAATATCTTCCAATAATCCTCCGAAGCTCGGTCCGACCCGGCCGGTCTAACAAACTGAGTCGTCGGGAAACATTTATCAGCCAATGTCTAGGCCACACAATTTTTCCATTTTTTTTTTGCATATAGCTTAATCGTCTTTTCATTACTGGCATGTTCATTGAATTGTTTTATCGATTTTAAGTAGGAAGTTAGGCTACGTGTCCACGTGAGAACAACTCTGAAGAACAGTTGTTACGCTTGATGTTCACTTTACGGTTAGGTTTCTAGAACTTTACCCCCGAGGATTCAGACTACTATTGAACGATAAAGAATCAGGTAAAGAATCAAAGAGTATCCAAGTTAGTGTTCACAAATTACTTTTGCTCTTGGGAGCATCTGACTAGAAGTCACGAGTCGACTTTTTAACGTCGGTCCGACTGTAATTAAAGACAAATTCATGAGTTCTATTTTCTCGTCAAAAACTAGTGTTTCCAGAGTTTTATACTTTTAATAAATGCCTTTAAAATAGTTTAATACAGTGTTCGAACAGGTGATTATTTTTTGAAGAATGCTTCGATTGCTTGCTACGCAGAGGAAGTTTTACATTCACTCTGAAATATGGAGAATTAGTGAGTGCTGCTTAATTCCACTATAAAAGTTCAAGAGTTTCGATATACGTTATTCAAGGTTTACTGATCCAAGTGGCCGCCGATTTGTGGGCGGGCATGTGGCGGTGAATTGGACGAGGCCGTACTATATATGCGCTATTTATGAACAGCGGGCAGTAATAAAACGAATCGAGAGATACTGCAAAAAGGTGGTCTGAATCTACGATCACGATCAGAAATTCGCGTTCCTTTAAACGGGGACGGTGAGCGCAAGGAAAACGCTGACTGCGAACGTCGAGCCGCGCAGCGATTTTTCGCGTTCGACGTTCACGGAGAATAATGATTCGCGTATAGCCGTGCACTGTCCCAGATCGAACAATTTAATGACACGTAGTTAGACACCTTCTATTCTATTTGCATTGCTTTATTTCTTTCAAACAGAACAAATAATTTCTCTCTCTACAGTTTTTTTTTTCAGTGTGCATTCTTGTTCCGTTTTTAGGAGAATCGACCACTGTGCGGCGTTCGCAGAATGAAAGAATACTGGTTGTCAGAAGTTGGTCGGGGAGGGAGGAGCGGTGGTAAAACGTTAAAGTAAACCGTCGGGACTTGTACGTGACGAAAAATGACTGTGATCTGGAACGTTTAAATGCTCGCATCTCATATAAAGGCCGACGCTCGGCGGTGCAAGTTATTAGGTGTTAAATAATAGAGGGCTAGAGTCCCGTGCGTGGGTTGCGAGCAAATAGCAAACAGTTAATTTTAGTCCGGCGTCCGGCGCCGTTGTTCCATCGTTGAAACAAAAAGGAAACCCGGGGATGGAATGTGGGGATGAGGGATGAAAAAACCAACGAGAGAACGGCCGAAAGAAACGCGCAATATTTCCGGTGGATGTAAGCTGCTCGAGGGTAATAACGAGGGCGGCACGAAAGTGAGAAATAGAGAATGCATATCAGCAAAATTTGAACTCGCTATAATAAATTCAGTCGCGTTTAGAGCGGCTCGACTCGACGACGCGACGCGTCGCGACGACGCTAGAATGAAACGCCTTCAACGTTAGTCGCGTGACACGCGTGAAACGAACGTTTTAAGATGCATATCAACCGTGCCGACGGTTGCGAGAACGTTTAAAGTTTTTCGTGAAATAAGTGCAGCAAAAAGCTCCGTAATGTCTTCTCGCGCTAGTTTGAATAATCTCCTGAAGCTTCCACCTGGGCACTGGGAAAGTTCTACGATGGCTACCGGAGAATCTACAATGAAACTACCCTGGTTTATGCACTTTTTCTATCCCTTCGCGAGCGGAATTTTTAAGTGAACGCTGCAGAAGAAGTGAATCCGCTTTTTCTGCTAATACACGATTTATCTCTAACTTTTAATATCAATAGGGATTCACTGACTCGAGAGTTGTAACTGTTGAACCAGTGCATTCCTAATATGGAAACTTGAATTTCAATGTCCAACAACAAAAATAAGGGTCCAGCGGAAAATCGAATTACACCACGCGATACAGCAGACTTTTATCTTGAGAAATCACCCTTTCAACTTTCTAACGTCAACGTTTTTTTCGATCGAGAGAGCAAAATATCCGTGAACCCACATGGGTTATCGCCAGTGACGCTCACCACTAGAGAGTACAGTAGTCTGGTATTGGATTCGTCTTAATACCAGTTAAAATATTATGAAGTAAAAAGTATATGTCAATATTTAAAAAATTGAAGTTACCTTCATTTTTTATAAAAAAAGAAATTTTTTGTATTGAAGTTTGTGGAAAAGTGAATACTGATCAGCTTTCGTTAGAAATATTTTCTTGTCAGATCATCGGAAATATTTGAAAACTCGTATTAACAATTCTCATAATGTATACTATTGTCTAGAAATCGCGGAAAAGTAGCTAAGATTGAATTCTGCACAGGAATTATATGAAATCTACTAAGGAGAGGTTTTCGGGATCTCTGACTGGCGCAGAGAAAACATATACACATATTATAAATCCAAGCTGCTATGTAAGATTCAAGTGGAACTGCGTATCCAGACGTCGAATAACCGCGGATCCGTATTTGTTAAAATTCGTTTATCGTTCAAGATTGCGGAAGGTTGCAGTTAAAATTTACATGCTTTTCTAAGTAAATGTTCAAACTTTCATATAAAACAAGTCCGATGCTTAGCGCTCTTAAGTATTTTCGTATAATTCTTTTCAAAGTTTGAAATTCTATTAATTTACGCTATTTGTGTATGGACTAAACAATGCTTAAAACTGGATTAAATATTTGAAATGAGTTTACTAACATATATAAAACCATCATTAAAATCTGTTTTCTGATATTGGATGATTGAAATCTAAAATGTTTTATTTTACTTTGAATTTTCTGACTTTGTCTTCACAACACTGTATCTCATCACAGAATTATCTAAAATAAATAATACTTTGGATTTGGAAGCTTTGAAGGGTTGTTACTTTATAGAAAAATTTTTTTTTCAATATATTAAAGTTGAAAAATTGAATTTTGGCCACGAAACCAGGATCTCCAGACCACTGTGAAGCGGGCGTCCACACCGCGCCGTATCCCGTAGAACGCTGCGTCTAGTGGTGGATATTTTGCTCTCTGGATCGAAAAAAACGTGACGTTGGAAAGTTGAAAGGGTGATTTCTCAAGAGAAAAGTCTGCTCTATCGCGTGGTGTAATTCGATTTTCCCCTGAACCCATATTTTTTATATAAATTGAAGAATATCCTCAAAAATGTGTGCAAAAGTGGTGTCTCTCCGTCTTTATGATTGTTTAAACATGTTTAAACAATCACAACGTATTATGTATTTGTGCAAAGTCAAAAATACGTCTTTTTTCAAATTCAAATTTCTTAAAAATTGTGCGTGTATGAAAAAATTAAGACCAGATTCGGAATCAGCGTGAGAAACTCTATAAGATCCACCCCACAATTATATGGGAAAAAGTTGAAATTTGTTGGACAATGTTTTTGGTATTTACGTCATATATTGTGACTTGCGATACAGGAAGCTGAAAGTACGTTCCCGGGGACAAGTTGATAGCACGGTTCGCGTGTTTCTAAGACAAAGCGGGACAGATATATTCCCGGAAATGTGGAAGGTTACGCGAAGTGTTTCGCCGGTACTCGTCACGTCAGCGCGTCGCGTCAAGTCGCGAGGATCCCAGCCGCGGAAAAATAATTTCAGCATGAGCAGAACATCACGATATTCCGGCTGAAGAGTCACACAACCTTTCGCTTGGAACCGTTCCAGCCGGAGTGTAGCAAATTTCGTTCGGGCCTCAGAACTGGAGCGTGAGTAAAGGCGGCGTTGCACGGCGTTTTTCGCGAAAATATATCGGTTCGATCCGAATTTTCGTAACGGTCGGACAACGGGACTGAAACAGATCTTTCGGCACTGTTTTTCGCGGCGGTCGCGTCTCCGCGCCCAGCTCGCCGAAGCTTTTCTCCGAGGACCAGCCGAGGAACTCAGTCGTGGTTCCTTCCTCTGGTAACCTCCGCCAACTAGCTTCCTTCTGTTTTCTTCCGGAGCACGTTGAATACGAACCTTCCTCGCAGACGAACCGCGCCTTCTTCACTGAAATCAGAAACAAGTGGAGATCAGTCATGCCCTCTTTGCGGTGGAGCTCACTAATAGCTATAATAACAAAGGGTAAGCATGGGCCAGTGGCCTCCGCTCCGATTTTCCTTATTCCTGTCTTAAAACATCGTTTTACGACTAAAAAACTCAATTGTACTCAAGTGCAATTTGCTCTAAAACGAGAAAAGATATCAACATGGGAGAAACGGCAAACAAAAGATATAGATATACTCTATATTTCAGATTTTTTGTTATTTATTTATAGTTGAAAATAAATCTTCCCCTGGGTTGACACCTACCAAAAAATTCTAAAATACTGCTATGATGCTAACCTATTTTGTATAAAAATTTCAGTGTTCGTTTGGTATAGCAGTGTCAAAAAAAGTTAAGTTTGCCGGCGAACGGTCGTTTTGATCATTAACGGCGCAGCGCGGCGTACAGTAGGCAATTTAAAGCTTTTTGACTTTTTTTAAGCTTGGAGCTTCTCATTTGGATGAACGTTGATGTTTTACCGAAGGAACGTTGCGTCGTCTTATATCGAATTAAAACTTGAATCCTGAAATAGTGTGTAGAAATAAATTTCACTTCCGACGCGATAACGAAATGAAAATCGTGTAAATCTTACCGCGTGCTTCTCTTCCTATCATCGAAGCCTATCCGCAGACAATATTAACAGTTCTCAGGCCACTTAATCTCGCTAAATCAACGCGAATCAACTGCGTCCGAGCCGGAGCATGTACATAAATGAAATGAAACCGCGCGGGCTCTCGATTAAAAGCACACGCAGCCCGACAGCACTTTCGAAATAATTAAAACAAAAGTAGGTTATGCCATTTATTTGTTTTAACGTAAACTGGTTGATAGGTAATTTCATTCGGTCGGTGAATGAGCTTGTGGGCGGAACAGCAGTGTGTTGACAAATTGTGCGGATGCACGAGTAATTATGTTTATGTAAACTTGTCTGTGCTGCTTCGCGATTCAAATTGGCTCGTGGATAGATCTATTTTGCTCTCTAATGCGTTTCATGAATAAAATCACCAAGTATGTCGGTGGAATGCTTTATCAAGTTATGAAAAAATTCATTCACCAAGCTATTGTTGTAGTATTTATTTTGCGATACATTGAGGCACTACGTAGGAAACTTGGGTATTGCTTACATTTCACGGTAATGAAATATGCATTGGGAATAGCAATTAAATTGGAGCTCAAAGACTAGCAAATCAGCAGCAATTTCCACAGTGTCCCAGAATCTTGAGGACAATTAAGCACACGATGCAAATATAATTGAGCCTCTCTTGGTTGACAAGTGACATAATTCCAAAATTACGAAAAATGGGTTTTTTTACAGAAATAGTAAGTATTAAGAATACTTGATTTATTTAACACATTAACTTGTGTATTTGCTCGAAATGATTAACGATAACGCAAATCCCACAAAAAGTGTCAACGACCATAGCCTCGCTGCAAACACCGGTTCCCGTGCGATCACCGAAGTTAAACAGTGTTGGACGTGGGCCGGGCTTGGATGGGTGACCGCATGGGTATTATACAGTATACTTCAGGCGGTGACTTGTCTGGGTACTGGCCACATGTTGTTGGCAAAAAAGGTGGTTCGGAACCCACCATAAAAAGTAGGTCCCGTTGGATTTGATTGAAATTAGGCGATAGGTGAAATTGGAAAGAGAAGGGAAGTAGTGTATGGACTTGAAACCCTAAGGGGACCAAGTATCTTCCTTTATCCTTTATCCTTTTATCCTTTAAATCCACAAAAAGTCGAAAAAGAGTAAGAAATAGTGATGGCTAGGAATGTTGCAAAACGACTTCGTAATTCGGGTGCAAAATACGTAAACCGGACAACAATATGGTTCCTGCGAAAAGGATTCTTGTACTGGACAAAATGATAATATAAAAATGGTCTCTGTTAAAATTAGTGCAAAGTGATGATATTGCAGCGAAGGTTATAAAATAGAAATTCTTAATATCGAGATCAAGAAGTTTTTACCGAATGATTCAGATTTGGGATGTGTTGAATCTGCAGCACGCCATACATCTACTTACATCCATGAAGATTGGTATCGATGTATGAAAACTGCTCGACATTCCAACAAGTTTTTTGTTTGTGAAATGAAAAGAAACAAATTTTTTCAACTAAACCGTCTAGAACGGTCAATAACAAAGCGTAAGAAAAATACATTTCTACAAATTGTAAATTGGCTCACCATTTAGTGGTCACACTATGAACGTGGTAAACAGTTTGATATTTTTTATAAAACTAAGATTTCTGTGTATGTTGAATATGAAATATTAAATATTCGGTGTGGTAGACCATTGCAGTTGAAAAATATAATAAAGGAAAATTTTTATCCATCTGTGCGTCCTGTTTCTGCGGCCAAAAAGAAGGACCAATTTTCTTTCTTCTTTGGATAATATCTCGTTAGCTATTAGGTTTAGGACATATGGAGAACAATACATTTTTACTCAGAATTCGTTGGTCTATCGATTCATGAGACGGAAAGTAGGTATTTCCATTTTAAATTACAATAACTTCCCTATAAAATCGGGAAGTTAAAAATCAAGGTGGCCTTGAAATGTCCTGTATGCCTCCACCCTCGCAGAAAATGTTTCTGTCACGACATATCCCCTTCTGTACCGTTCAACTTCTGTGGATAACATTTTTCCATATTATTAAAGATAACTTTCTGTACAGAAAGCAGCCCAAAATCTGTGATCCTGTAAGGTTAAGTTTAGCCTCTAACGATCGTACAGTTTGGGAAATAGCAGCCTCTTTTAAATGCATCCTGAAGGCGTAAATATATACGCGGAAATTGAAGGCAGTGCTGCCGGCGAATTCGATTTGGTCGCCCCGCGATTTTCTATTGAACAACTACTATCTGAATAAATCAATTCGCCGCAATTCACGTGTGACACTTCACTGACAATGAGCTTGCCTTGAAACGGCTTCCATATATGCATTTGCTGAACGCGTAGACAGGTAGTTCTACGCTCACACACGCGCGCACGGACAAGCGGGCACTCTAAAGGTGCACACACACATACACATCGATCAAACTATTCGAACATGAGCGGGGAATTCAATTTCTTCCGGAGGAAAGCATCGGTAACGACATACATAAAAAGCACTTGACCGACTGCTCCCATATCGACGGCAAAGGGAGTGTCCTCGCGGACGAACCAATCAGTTCACTTGGAAATTATAATTATCATATTATCGTATCACTATCATTGGATATTCAGTCGATTGATTGCGTTTTATCGAATTCACCGAACAATGGAGAGCAACGAATGCTAGAGGTGCACGCAGGGCAGCCACGTGGGTACGAGTCGTCCGTGTGCAAAAGAAATCTAGTGCGCCCTCTTCAAACAGGAAAATGATTTGAATGACCTTTTTATTACCGTTTGGTTAACACAACCGCACGCCAAAGCCCTAGTTACGCTCTGGGTCGGGTCGGTTCTGGTCAGTAAAATAAAAATATTTCTTATAAAACTGTTCCATGAAAACAGTTATTTTTCAGGTGGCAAAATGCACACTAGAAACGGTACGGATTACATGCTCGCTCGTGCGAGAATGAATGTTAGCTGCACATACACTACAGCAACTTTGCTGAAGCCATTCTCGTACATGGCAGTTAACCTTAGGCCAGTTACTCGTCCGCGTAGATTCAAGAGCGTTGCCTGACATTTATTAGTACAGGTCATTGCTTCGAAGCTCCCTTCGTTAAAACACTGTTCAATCGCTCACGAGCACGCGTGTATGTAGGAAACCAGCAACTTACGATATTCATAAGGTGTATTGGTTTCTGGATAGGATATATAGGTCATACCGTGACCTTTTCATTAAAACCATAAGGAGAAGGAAATATTGAAGATATCCGGTGAATCCATAGCTTTACCTATTGGGTACTTGCTTTGGATACTTAGCTTACTGGGCTAACAATGTACGATATAATCTTTCTGCAAATATTTCTGAATCCAGCATTTTGTTCCTGAGAGCACAGACCCCTTGGCGAGTCTGGTCGAAATTGCAAATAAAGTTATAGGAATGCCCTTGCTGAAATTTAAACCCTTTAACGTGACTATTCGGGTGTGCAACAATGTTGGTTGAGTTTACTCTTGACCTTTCGTACTCGGCTTTCCTCGTCACTGAAAGTTTGTTTTCAACAGGTAGAGACCAAGAGAAAGAGACAGAGAGAGAGAGAGAGAGAGAGAGAGAGAGAGAGAGAGAGGGATGATTTAAGAATTTACCATAACTCAGGATCGTACGAAATATGAGGTTACTCGACCCGAGAATATGAAAGTCAAAATGGTTGTTCGAGCGGTATCTAATGGTTCAAATTGATAGTGTTTGTGGATTTTTTGTGCTAGAATTCACACTAAAAACTTTTTATCGAATCGGCGAAGAATAATGAATTACCCTGTACAAGTTGGAAAGCGATCGAAACAAATCCAGATATACCGGAACGTTTCTCCAGCATGGTAACAGCGATACAATTCATTTAACAGGTTCGTGTCACGAACAGAGTTTATTAGACTATCAAGTTTTTGACGCGAACTCGATATCTCGACCAACCCACACGTAACACACTTTTCCTAATGTATTCGTGTGGGGTATCGACACGAAACCGCGTTACAATTGCTGGAAATCGTAATGCCGTGCTTGGGTAAAAGTGCTTCGAAACGAGTCCGAGTCGCGAGTCGCTCCAATATAAATCGGCGAATAAAAAGCTGCTAATGCTTTTCGAATGTTCTGTAACACGTTTCAAAGGGCGTGCATGCATAAAATCTGCCTGGCTAATACTCGTAAACGTTGCACAGGGAAATTAGTACCCGCCGTATTTTACCATAATTCGCGTTTTCATTTTTTTTAATGGGTCGAGAGCATTACACCCGTTCGTTCATCAATAATTCAATAGGCGAACGTTAATTCGTGCAGGCAACGAAACAATGAAACAATAGCGATGCGATCTATAGGCGATACGAGGAAACATAACGTTTATCCTGTGGGAGTACGTGGTTGTTTGTGGTGTCGCGTAAAAACTCATGTACGCTGTCCAAGTACGAACGAAACAATATCGACGACCCGGAATGGAAAATAATCATTTCGAAGCTGGCACACTTCGACGCCGTTCGACGAAATATGTATTCGACACTCGCAACAAGCGGCCGCCGGGATACTGCCAACAGGTGCATATCACTTAATTACCTTTTCTTTTCCGAATTAATTACTCCGGGGTCACTTAAAATTACCTTCGCCCCCGCGCATGATGCCATTTGATATCTGTACAAGCTGGCGTCCGGCCAGACACGATTAAAAGCCAATATGCAACGGGGAAACCGCGAAAAAAATTCCCCAGACGCTAAATCGGCTTAAAAGTTATTACGCGAGCGTAAAGAATAACGTTGGGCCGTTTCCTATCCTCTTTCAGGTAAGCAATGAATCTCTAAAATAAATTCAGACCGTGAAATATTGAAAAGGTGCTTTAAGAAGTGTGCCGATGTTATTTTGTTTCGTTGAAAGGAGTGGGGCACGCGGCATTTCATAGCGTGCCGACAACAAAGGATAAAGAAAATCTCTAACAATCTGCCACGATCTGAAGATCCCCATCTGCGTACAAACTTATCAGCGCGTGGAACGGCGCGACGCTGCAGAACCGTGTCCTCGGAGTGTCTCTTTGTAAAACTCTTCCGCGTTCCGAGCACCGGGAGGATATAAAAACGTCTAGGTCGCATCAAAGACGGTCGCCATCTACGTCTGTATTCCGGCGACACTGGTAGCCGAAGCGAAACGTCGCGCGTCGCGTCGTCGGCTCAAAAAGAGCGTGTGAGGCAAGGGGGTTGTTCGGTTAGGGGCGAACGATGGTCGAGGACCGACAAATTCCATGCAAAATGCGCGAGCAACGGGTACGCGGGGGTTTGTATCTCGAGGTACGAAGTTACGCGTAGTGTCTTTTATCCACGAACAACTCGAGACAATGGCCCGTCTACGTATGAATACCGGTCGAGAAGTTCTTGTCTCTGCGTTCTCGTCGTCATTGTGTTGCACCCACGTTTCACATTGTATCTGTAGCCACGGGCCGGGCACGTTCGCGATCGGTGACGGAACATGTGTGCGAGCTCGCATACGTTAATGAGATACTTTCCACCCTACACTTTCCCTCTCTCGCCCTTTTTCTCCCCTCTTATTTTTTCTACCCTGTTCTCTTGACGCACAGCGAGCCAGCAGCTCCCAAAAAGTGGCCATGAATCAAAATTTTATTACAATAATGCTCGACCACTTTTAATTGTTTTTTTACGTGAAGGAAATCCGCCTTACGTACGGGAGGGATTGTATTGAAGGTACAACATTATATTGAAGGATAAAGTCTCGAAATTGTCAGTAAATTACTCAGTTTCCGACCTGTTAATTTGAACCATAGAAATATTAATGTGTCCATCACAGAAGCACCTTTGAAAATATATTCAAAATAAATTAACAAACACTTTTTGTAAGCTGCTGCCTCACTTTGTATGAAAATGCGGCCAAACTGTGCCGGGTTGCGGAAAAACCAACCCGTTATTTATAACCCGGCTATATTAGAGACAATATTTACGTGACACGCAAATCCGATACCTTATCACGCCTTATCAAGCCATCCTGGATCCTATGATGGCCGACTTGTTTATGTGTGCGTCTCTCCGACGAAACGAACCCTGCGCCGTCATCCCGCTCGCTGTAAAATGTTAAAGTGTCTCCTCGCGCTGGATCTACACCGTTGCAAGGATCGTTCGGGGATATAAGGATTTTTCCACGCGATGGAGTCGCTTGGCTCTATCCTCTTTAGTTGTCTGTCAGTTTACAGTAGTCTCTCCGTAACTATCGCATCGTCGGGTCTGCCGACCACAGATTCAACGGATCATGGGTGAGAGCACGTATTGAGGGGAAGAAGGGCAAATATAAATTTGCAATGGAGGTAATTATTTACATTAGAATATCTTAAAATATGTTGCCAATGCCATCTTTCTGAACAACTTTTTCCTATACCACTCGATTTTAGTTTTCGAGATATTCGCAAAAAACTATTGCTAGTATTGTATTGAATTTTTCGTATTCCTCCACGCTCCGTGATAACGTAAGCTCGTTCCGGCGTGACGTTTGTTTACATTGTGATTCTAAACTGTGGAGATGAGAGAGATAACAGGGTCTCACTCTGGTCATACATACATAGGGTGAGCTTACAATTTTGAAAGACTACTTCTGTATTTTCGTATACGTGGTCTCTCCGCCCCCTCCACGACCTAACCACAACTCATTCTGATCGCATAATTTTTGTATTGCAGCTGTCACCCGGAATTTAAACTAGAATGGAAAAATCATACGAATGGAGTGAATTTTGGTTAGCTCGTGGAGGGGGTGTAGCGACCACGCATACGAAAATCCTTTTATATATATGTTGTATATTGTATACCTGCGTTATTCATTTTTTGTTTTGTTAGAAACGCCGTTAAGCAATCGCCTATACTGATATACGAAAATCCAAGAAAGAAAATTCAACACAGTATTAGCAATAGTTTTCTGCGAATATCTCGAAAACAAAAACCGAGCGGCGGTAACATATATAGGGAAAAGTTGTTCAGAATGATGACCTTGCCAACATATTTCAAAGTCATTAAAATCGGTGAGGATGCCCCTAACGTAAATAATTACCGCGATGGATTTCTCAATTTACGAGCGAGTCAAAGAACACGTGGACTTGCATAAACATTTACAGAGTGGCCTTAATTTTGGATAAAGTGCGTCATTACTGGGGAGCATGTTGCCGTATATTATCGAACTTACGCGTAAAGGCGTATATACAATATGTACGAGCAGTCCTTAAATCTTCCATCGCAACACAATATGAAACAATGACGCGCAGAAAATTGACCCGTCAGGTCAGGAAAAACACAGAACCTTGGACACGCACAAAAACTATTTGCTTCTGTTTACGACTGACGAAAACACCTACCGCCACGCTGTAAGTTCGTATTACTTCCAGCTTTTTGACTTGTCAACGTAAATCAGCATAAACGTCCCCTTTCTCATTCTTGTCTCGCGGAACAGTCGGCTTGGAACCGATAAAAGTGACTTATACATTGGTAGGTTTGAACATTCGGCAAATCGCATAAACAATTACATAAAGGATTTCGAAGAATTTCCACTGTGTTTTGACTGCGAGACGCGAGAAAAACTCCTCCGGCAAAGGAATTCCACTTTGGATGTCCGAAACCGGCATTTTTCCGCTGGCAGACAATAAGAGAGGAACTAGTACGGCTTTTGTCGCGGCATGCAGCATACCATATTTTCTCTATCTGGTTTCTGTTCCAATGGGAGTGTTGTTCACGCTCTCGGTTCGATCAGCGCGATGCCCCGAGATTCCATCTCGTGGCGCGCGTAGACGCGTTTTTCAATTATTTTTATTTTTTAAATCCGAATTGTCAGGAAGTACGTAAATTAGTGAACGAATTTTTTTGTAGGGTAATTAAATGACTTTTGTTCGACAAATAGCGGTTTGATCGGCCAAGAGTTTCTCGAGAGAGGCTCGAGATGAAATAAAATCTCGAATGAAGCATCGAATCGTTCGTGTTCCGCGAAATAGTAATTTAGTCGGTGGTTAAAGATAGTTCCGACGAGATTGTGGCTCCCGCATAAATTTCACGATGCGTGATTGACCTTTGAATTCTCCTTTCATAGTCAGGACACATGCGCAAGGGCCAGGATTCATCGCAATTACGGAATCGCTAATGAGATAAATCAAAGGAGCCTACGTACCCAACGGGACGAATTAATTACTTCAGTTGCGAAGTTACATGTTCTGCTGACGATCTAACTCGTGATTCGTACCGGTGCGACGCGGCGACTCGTCATCGATAAAACCTGGCTGTAGGTAGGCATTAATGAGTGCCGTCATTACGTCGAATCAATAGTGTACCCCGGTCGCTCCACTTTAAGCTGATCCACGAAATTAATTATCCACGCGAATTCAAGCTAAACTGAATGGCGAACCGAGTAACCTACTGGACTTTTGTGCTCGGTCGTACTGTTGTCTTCTTCCGTACACGAATACATACTTGAAGCAAGTGACATTCTCGACAATTAAATATCACGGAAGAAATGAATCTTGATAGTTTTCGTTATCGCGTTTCGTCGCTAAACAATCGAATGCAACAAAAGATTCGCGTTATCTGGAATGTATGAAATGGTTTTTAAATGGGGGAGATTCCATCGATCGCCTTGGACATGGGAGGAACAATCATGCCTATAAATCTGATTCAATGGCGTTCTAAATGTCCCAGACACGACGTACGAGGAAGATAAGATAACCACATTTGCGATAATCGTCCATCACAGTTTTTCCAGAATCACCCTTAAGTGAACATATGGCTTTATTGGTGCGACATGCGTATTTTAAGAAACAATCGACCAAGACATTTCCCATTTTCCACATATACTTCTCCGTATTCGTCCCATCGCGAAAACCACATTCTCGTATTTAGAACTTGGAATTTCTCGCGGCCTGATTAAGCGTGGTATTCAGAGTTTGTATAATCAATAACTCTTCGTCCCCGAACGGAGTCGTTAACAATACGAATGGTAAGAAAATCAAGGGCCCTCTAGTCGGACAATAAATTACCCAAGAGACGGAATTTTTCAGGTCTCCCTCGTTCGTTTTGGATAATGCGGGTCGTTGGACTCGTAAACTGAGACAAATCGATATCGCTGTCCCCGGTATGTTCCGTGCGAGATAAGACCATCGAATATCAAGAATTCATTCTCTGCTAAACGCGTAAATTCACCAACCGCCAGATTTTCTCCGGGGATTGGGCATCGGTTACGAAAAATATATACTTCGCGTGAACTCGTAGTAAATATTCTAAAGGTTCGCGAGCAGCATGGCGCGTTTTGCGGTAATAAACTGTAGCCTGCTAGCCTGGAAAATTCTGCAGCTACTTACACCGGGAAGCACGCTGATAAGAGTTGAAGTAATTACAAGATCGGACCGTAAGACCGAACAATCTTCAAACTGAAATAACTCTTGTGGCCCACTGCAATACAGTTCGTATTATTTTTCCTCGTTAAAGAATTCGCAGAAACAAGCGAACGACTCTTTTATCTTTCCCCCAATCCTCTCTCTCCCCGAGGCGGAAGTTACAGCAGAGAATATCAGTGAAAACTTGAATGGAAATGGACGGTAATATTTCATTGTATAGTAGGACCTCGATTAACCGGATCAACCAGATTATAAACAAATATGCGTTTAAATATGATAATCGATCTGAATGGTAAATTATTTACGGGATCGGATTCGACTAGCAAATTTCAACACTTTCGAATTGAAGTCCGTATTAATTACCACCGATTAAGAACCACCGAAAATTCTCACGGAATTATAATACACCGGTAGTCGATATGTTCCGCTGAATATTTAAAATGGCGTTGTTCCTACAGCGATAGTACACGTAGAACTTTCTGAACCGTTTACATTATGAATAGCCGTAGTTACGAAGTTTCAATCATGAAGCGTATCTGGTAAACATTTCTCGATGAAAATCGAAGTATAACCGGTGCAACGAATTTTTTTCCCACGGAGTAACATCGAGTTTATCGGGTGCCGATACGGTGAGTGGAGACCTTTCGCTTTATTAGTAGTACGGTGAAAATTAGTGTTGGACACTTCTCATAACTTTTTTCTCATAAATAAACAGAAAAATACTTTATTAATTTATTCTGCATTATTTATAAAAACACGGTATACTGGTATTAATAAACACGCGAATACTGATTTCCCGTATGGATGTGTAGAGAGAAGTCGTCTCTGAGCGGCGAGAATTCCATCGAATATTTCTTATTTATTGATTTATTTGCGTTTTTCATATTTTGTAATATGCGATTCTTTATTATTCTGGTTCAACGTGTTGAAAAATAAAGGCGTATTTGATCTCAGACGGAGATTTAAAGGAAATAATTTTATTAATTGTAAAATTAAATGTTAAGTTGTTTGTGTTTACGCAGACGTGTTATTTTATCGACGACTTAAATCCTACAGATAGTTACGTCGGTTCAATTTTGCACCTCACTGTCGGTAACAGAGAGCTCAACGCAAAGGAGCTCAGCTAAATATTTCCCGATATTCCCAGGTAGAACGGGGTGACAGTCTACGCCAGTAATTCCTCGATATCCCGTATCAATACCCCCATAACCATCGTCCCCGTAACAGCGTAAGCGTGATAATTTATGAGACCAGCAGGAGCAAAAAAAAACGACGTAATGTGGTAGTGCCGCTTTTATCGTGGCTCTAATCGCCCTGACGATACACACTGTCCCAGATTTCGTATACACGCTTCCCCCATATATTCCAATAAAAAGAATTTTCCAGCGGCCGGACTGAAAATCTCGGGTTGCGTCGCGGAGCGTCAGAATCGTGCGCATGTTAAAGAGGTTAAACGGGCGTGCAGAAGCGGAATAAAATTTTCAAGGGAACAAGGGAACGATTGAATCCAGGCAATTGTCCGGCCGCCTAAATTATTTATATCGTACAGTACATTTACGCGGAGGAAGCTGGTAATGAGCGCCCCTCGGTCGGCCCAGCACTTAACGGAGTTTCCCTCTCCTGTCCGATAATTCGTTCGATAATATTGTTTTCCCGCGTAATTAACTCGCCTGCTAGCACGTGAACCGGGCCTGTTATTCAACCAAACTCCTCTCTTCTCTCTCTATCTCTCTCTCTCTCTCTCTCTCTCTCTCTCTCTCTCTCTCTCTCTCTGTATCTTCTGTCGTGAAATTTTCGATTGCCGGCTCCGCCATAAAACCAATAACCGTCGACATATTGGTGCGGGACCTACTTTCCTCTAGATACTCTTAGTTCGCGTCTGCGCAAGCCGGAAAGTCCGTTTCGAGAAGACGAGAAATACATCAAAGACATTTCCCGCGCGAGATCCCCGTACGATTGTGTCGAAGGCAATGTTTAAAATTTTAAACCGCGAACCCACCAAGTAGGGAAAGCTTTGGCTTCACCGTGTGTCACTTTATACCCGCTGGCGTGGAATTCGCTGCGAGCTTTCGAAGCTAATACGACGCCCTAAGAGTTAGCGTTGCTCTTCACCGAGAGTGCTTCGACGGAGCTAGGTCACGAATTAATTAATTTCATTATTTTTAGAAACACCGCGCGGAGAAACACGCTCCGCGAATATGCAGCCACGAGCAGATTAACTTCCAATGCGCCGATAACGCGTCTTTATCGAGGAAAGATACGTTTCTTGTTCAGTTTCAACGACCTAATTCAACGGATTAACTTATTTAATTGAAACGACTTCTTCGTGTTCGCTGATCCAATAAAAATAATTTTGTCAACGTTGCCCGCGGAAATGCTGTTCCATGCGACTCGGGGAGATTGTATCGTGGAATAAGGTGAGCATGCGGATCGACGCCGATAATAGGAAGAACACGGGGACGTGTCGCGTTTTCCTCGGCTCCTCTCATAAATGACGTCGACGCGAAGTCTCGAAGAATCTTATATGTCGAGGCGGACTCCTGGAAAGAGTTCTGGAAACTCGTTTCCCGCTGGGTCCCGTCGGACAGAATAAACGGCCGCGCAGTAATAAAAATATCGGCTTGGTAAATGGAAACGTCGCGCTCCATTCTGCTTTCGGATTTCTCGAGAGAAAGGCGAAGCGATTTCGCGAATTGAAGGCTAACCGGGCTAAATAGGGTGCCGTGTATACGTATCGTTGTAACCGGGAGGATCTCGGTAATAGAACTTTAAATCTAGATCCTCCTTCTACACAGATTACACCTCGGTTCAGAGACCTCGTTTATGATAAATCGAAATGATAGAAATGCTAAAAAAAAATTTCCGGAGACATTATCAACATTTTGATAGGCCTAGAACTCGCTGAAGGGTCGTAAAGATGGTTGGATGGAAAGATCGAAAATCACTTACGGGGCCACGTTGTAACGCTATCTAAAGCCGATATATCGACTCGTGGGCTGAAATTTCCATGCGACGCTCCCGATCCCTGCACATCACGGATTTTCGCCGTTTATCGGAAATAAATAGCAGGATGGGCGAGGTATAAGGGGGAGAGGAGAAACAGGCTGCCGAGGGAGTGTCAAAAAGAACAAGAAAGAGGGAGCCAGAGAGTATCCGTAGCGTGCTGTCTGGCGACAGTCGAGCTATTGCATCCTACCCCGCGTCCCCGTCCCTTCGTCAACCCTCTTCTCGAGTTCAAAGCACCCCATTTATAATGACGATGCCCGCATCCTTAACCAAGGACGATCCTTCCTCCGGCTACAAGCTCCCACAGGATCCTCATATTGGATTCCTACCCAGCCGCGTAGAAACCCCACGATACCTACTTATCTGGCTCCGAATGCTCGAAAATAGAGATATGTCGTATCGTTTACAGGTGCACGACCCAAGAGCATCTAGATAATTATTAATAAATTACCATGCACAGCCCCACCGGGAGGTCAGCCTGGGAGTTAGCCTGGGAGTCACCGACTCGGAGAAAGCGATTCCACTAACGACCTATGATCCTGCTGACAAAATGTCTGGCGACGTTCTTGCAACATAGCTGCTGATCCAGCGAGCAGATATGCAGTCGGTCGCAAATCGTTCCAACCCACCACGCAAAATTTATTTCGTGCAATACTCGAACACAGGTGGCTCGGGGGTTCAGTGTTAATTATTCATTCCGTTTGTCGAACTTGATCTCATCGTTAATAACAGAGAGCTCAATTGCCAGGTTTACAATACTTCCGATCGTTCCAGGGATCATTCGTTTGCTCGAGTACGCTCTGTTTACATAATCGAAATCCGTAACATACCTACTCGTCGCTGCTTTAACTGCCGCTTCCCGTGATGGTTTTCAGGTAATGCATATTTATGACGGAGATTAAAGTCCGTTTCGCGTGCAACTTCTGCGCCTCGAAGAAAAATGTCCTCGTCGCGAAAAAACCTAGGCATCCTGCCATTAAATGCTCTCCATAACTAGAGAATCGTCGTGTTCGTTGCGTCGCACAGTGTGTCAAATGAGCATTTTAGCTATACAAAAGTAACTTTCAAATGAACCAAAACTAACGGTGCCAGTATAATCTAAAATAACCATGTATTAAAACCTTTGAATATTAAAACTTAAAATTGTTTCGTTATATATTTACAGAGTGTGTAAACTTCACCTTAGATTAATCTAAACAAATTGGTAACAAATTGTTTATTAGAACTTGAATCTTTTTGATAGTGATTCGAGCTGTGAAGAAGATTGTACTTAGTTTCAGAAGGCAATCTCCTGTTATATTAGCGAAATCGATTAATTTTTAAATATTTTTTTGTAAAATTATTAATTAGAAAATGTTTGTACATGCAACCGTACGTTACTATTTAATACTTTGATTTTGGTCTCTGTTATTTTTTTTGTATAATTTATATTTTTATGTTATTATATTTTTATTAACATAATTTAACTATAATATGAAGCAGATTTGTTATTTATAAATTGAAACGTTCTACTAAACCAAAGAATAATTTTTTCCTGTTAGAATATGTCTGAATCTGCAAAAAGCAAATAAGTAAATAAATTATAGATATATATTCTGTTTGTCCATAATTAAAAATTACGTCTTCTTTGATAATATCTACTATCTGTTAAATCATTCTGTGCTATATAGGTTCATTACTAACTTTGTTGTAATTTATATTTAATTATAAGTAACTTAAAATATATTGTTCAATTAACAAAAACCAACTAACTGTTATAAGAATTTAATAATTATTCATATTTTATACAACTGTAACCATATTAATTGATAAATATAGAAAAATAGGCGATTTAGACTTTTGTCCAGCTAAAATGCTCATTTCGCACACTGTACGTCGCGGAGAACTTCTCTAGAATTTATTTTTCCATGGAATATTACTTTCCTGAAAATATGATAAGAGCCCGCTGCACTGTTTGGTCGTCTTCCTTGGGACCAATCATTTTATTCTTGTCGTCGCTTGTATTCTTTACACGAAGCATACTGATAAATCTCTCGACTATGTATTATCTGTGTATTGCCTTAACCCTTTGCGCTCGGAGCAATTACGGGTTAACTGGTCATTTGCCGGTAAATTCACCCGGATCGAAAGTCGTGGGCAGATTATTTCGAAGAACAGTTAGGGAAGTATTCAACACAAGCAGCAAGCATTCGGCGAATGCGATTCCTGTATTTTAAGAGAAAAGCGGAACAAGGAAATCGCGTGTCGGCGGTGCGGCGCCGAAAGACTAGGAATTTTCAAGTTTCATCGAATCACCTGTCGCACGGCCGCGCAGCATTAACCGGCGACGCTCGATTTAGAGCGTCATATACCTTTTCACGATGTCCTAATACATATACTATATGTATAAATATATATATATATATATATATCGACGCCGGGGCATGGATGTAGCGACACAAAGTGCCACCGGCAACTTAGATCAAAGCGTTCCTAACGTTCATTCCGGCCGAGTCCACAGGGTATCGTTGATGATGTCAAGCCACTGGATAGCCCGTCGAAGGTGAGCATCGAGCCACTACGAAACCCGTAGACCCTCCCCGCTGCGGGATAGATGTGCCCAATCGTTATTTTTAGTAGGCAGCCTCTCAAAATCGCCTTCTATTTGTTTGCCGCGAAGCCGCCGCCCTTCCAATCAACCTAAGTGAACCCCCGGCCGAAAGCGGCGAGCACGACGAAGCCCTAAACGGGAGCAAGGAACGAGGATAATAGAAGATTTTCGAAAATATTGTTCCTGGGAAAATTCAACGATACAGATTGACCTTGAAAATCAGGGTAAAGTGAAATTCGTGGCGGGTCGCTCACATCAATTTCTAAAGAATGATACAAGCGGGTTCTCATTTGCGAATGTATTTTAAATTTGTTTTACCGACAGCGTTACGCAGAATCCAAGAAATTTTCAACGTCGACGATGGTCGCAACCGAAAACCTTTTCATCAGCGAGTGATATTTACAAACGGCCGGCTTGCGAAGAAGCTAGACTCAAGACCGATTCGGGAGAAGGATTGCTTGTTAAAATGCACGATAACTGGTTGTTCGTCGGGCACCGAGGCGAAATGGCTTCGATATCCGATAGCCTTGCTATTTGCCGAAGAATTTAATTCCGTGCGTTCTAGACAATACACGCCATAACGTAATACGAGACTGTATTTTCCTTGCACTGCCGCGTGTTATACGACGGCCATAAATGTTTCGATTCCGTGAATTTCCCTTGGCAGAATCAGCGAATGCGCCCGAGAAATGTTCCTCGAATGTCCCCTCCCATCCTCTTCTCGCTGTTTCCTCGCGTTCGAGCTTCGACCGCTCAGGTGAGAACTTTTCTTTGCTTAATGCTGTTCCGTACACTGGTCCCACCGACACACAGTTAGACACCAAAGGAATAGGAATAGAGAGGAGGAATAAACGAGTCCGTTTAAAACGAGAATAGAAAACGTTATCGAACATCCCGTAGTCACCGTTCTCGAACGAAGGTTGGAAATAACGCTTCCTAGATCTTGTTTTCCCTCGGCAACGATATTTCCCGGGAATTCTCTCTCGGGCTCTTCGAAACCGACCACTCCACCCAACGCGATTGTTTCCCTCGCAGAGGATACAGCTTAAAGATGTCATTTTGAATGAAACCTTTCGTTATTTCTTCGCACACTCTCCGGAGTGGGAAGATAGTTTAATACGTAATTTTTCGGGACACTGTGTATACAGCGAGGCAATATATTTCTTCCGAGGCAACGAGCGCCACCGGTCAGGTCGAAATAAAGTTTAGTCGGCCTTTACGAGTGTAAAATAGATTGTCCTCGTTATCGTAGGCGATGCATTTCCATTAACGATGACACATTTCCACGGGTACATGGCGAAAAACGCAGGCGTTCAAATGCAACGTTGTTCCCTTTCTAAGTGCGAGTTGCAAAAAGTAGGTCTCTGCCGGAGACATTGTCATTGAAAACGTTATATGCGGCGAATGGGAAAGAAGAAGGAAAAATATGTGCATACGTGTGCACGTATTTGTACTGTGTGCACGAGTATACGTGTGCCTACGCTCGGGCGTGAGATTCACGATGCTTTTGAAGCGGGCGACAAAGAATATAGACAGGGACAAGAAAAATCAAGCGTGAAATACATCGTATTCGGAGGTAAACGGAACGGACACTTCTTCCATTCATTCATAAATTATCCAAGAACATGCCCTTATGCTTCGGGAAATGTTCATCATTCATGGACGCGTTAACCTTTCGGTTTCCGTGCTGCCACTTCGGAGATTATGTATATACATCGACAGGAAGCTATACACACATGAATTATTCCTTGAAAGTGGATATAATTTATCTAGAGAGAAACATTTCAACGAGAAAACTATATACTCTGCATCTCCCTCTCTCTCTCTCTCTCTCTCTCTCTGTCTCTCTCTTTCTACAATTGTATTGACATCCTCGCGATAAAACTGACTGACAGTAAATGCAGCATGCTTCGTGACTGGTAGACTTCGGATTTTATGCATTTATAAGATAATTGAGTGGGTGACATTTGAAATGGTGGGATGATATGAGCTCGAGAATGTCGATAAACAGAATGAAAAGAAAATGAAATTGGAAATTAAAAGGTAAAAGTTTATGATACAGATTCACGAATTTCATTTCTGTATTTAAAACAGAACGAAATTTGGCTCCTGTTTCTTTTAATAGTTGCAGAAACATTTCATTTCTATCAAAATATAAGAAATCATTGACCGTGGCGCATAACGGTTCGACCGACTTGTCTGACCATTGCGCGCTGTTTCCACTTCTTACGACTGTTGCGGGTCTCGTACCTGAGATTGTGGATAGCGTGTTACGTATCGATATTATTTTCCTCTGTCTATATTTCGTGTAAGTTTGGCAAACGGGTAATGTTACGACATCGCCAATATTTATAAACACTGACACTAGTAGAATCAGCGAGCGATAGTCAGACATGCCTGCCAAGTCACTTACTCGTCCACTCGACGAGATTTCGAGATTGATTCAGTCGAAAATTCCGTCTAATCTAATTTAATTAATGGCTTCAACTTGTTCGTTTATTTGAATAAATTGGGTGGTTGGAAAAATTCCTATTCGATTAAATAAGTAATTCATTTTTAAACGGCATGTGCACATACTATAGTCCCGCATGGTGGAAAGGATTCGAGTTGGGAGAAATCACGATCGAGGATCTTCTCGGGCGAAAAGTCGAAGCTGAAAAATTGGATTCGAGAATGCCTGGCGACCACCGCTTGCTAATCTTTTTCTGCTACCCCCGTCCCCTATTGATTCCCTTGGAATTGATGGTGGCGAACAGTATCGAGAACTCGGGAGCAAGATTAATAGGAAAATCCTGGCGGATTTGCTGCGCCGGAGATTACACGTATGAAATTTAAATGCAACAAGAATTTATGTTGCCTGTGATATTGATTGCGAGAGAAAAGGAGAGAGACAGAGACAGAGACAGAGACAGAGAGAGAGAGAGAGAGAGAGAGAGAGGTGGCTGGGCGCAGTTTTGGGGGCTAGCAAGCTTTATTCATTCGCCGCCGGTGAATCGACGATAGAGAGAAATAGGTCGACTGATGCGACGAAAAACGTCGATGTGCCACGTTTCTTCGACGTGGTGCCGCGCCGCACGAGGAGCAAGCGTTCCGAGGGCCGGCTGTTTATTATCGGAAAGGATCGATCTCTTAAGAGATTGACGACAACGCGTCATAAACGTACCGGATACGTCAAATTCTTCCGCGAGAGTATCCTCGTCTCTCTGTCTCGTTCTCGTGCTCATCTCTCCGGTTCACTCCGATGTATCTTTAGCTCGGTGTATTCTGGCACCGGCGAGGTGACGCAGGTTATTCGGGTCACCTCGAAATCCAAATACGTCGAGGAGAACGAGACTAATAAAAAGGAATGCTTTCACGACACTTCTGATTACGTGTGCCTCGCGAGTTATTAGAAAAATGAAAGTGAAGCGAAACAGGGCGGCCGGGGGAGGGGAGGCGGGAACGCGCAATTCTTGTGGGAGTCGGAACGCTACGGTGCCGCGTTAATTCATTCGTGATCACGAAAGTGCGAATTCCCCGACGGTTTCGTCGCGGACGTGAAAATACCCGGCCGTCGTAGTACCTCGGGATTGAGAAACAGAACGGAAAAAGAATTCACGGAGCAACGACACGCCTGGTCGTCGTCGACGTCGCTCCAACTGAATAAAGAATGAGACATTACGCGGCCGAGACTGCGCCCCTGACTTCTTTATCTTCTAAACTGTCGTTCTCTAATTGATCTCGCGTTCCCGCGATTGTTCGAGTCCTTCTTTTCTTACGTTTCTTACCATCCCCGTGGTCGAGTAATCACGAACGGGATCTTCCATCCTCCCAGAATAGAAACCGAAAAGTATAAAAGTCCCTGGCGCAACTCTCGGGGCCATGAACCGTGTCAGTCATGCACACCGAGCCTCATCGACCGGCAGGATCATTAACTCGGCTCTCGAGCAGCGGCGCGCCAATCATTCGATACACTCCGCAGCCCGTCGCGTCGCGCGTCGGTATCAACATTACCATAAATCAAACATCTGGTAAGTTATTACCTGTCTTCTGGTCTGACAGGCGAAGGAAGATCTAAGCGGAGCCTAGAGTCCGTGAGATCGTCGCTGTCAGGCAACGTATGCACGGGAGTTTACGTTCCCGTGGTACCTCGTTCCTGGATCGGCCTGGCCGGGCGAACGAGAGGAGAGAGAGTGTAGAGTTGCGTGGTCGTGATGGCAGCGTTGCCGGAGTGCAAGCCAAGGGATGAGAAGGGGTTGGTGGAGCGAGGGTGGCAGCAGAGACGTTGGCTGAACGGTAGAACCGGGTGGCAGGCATCGTGCAGAGAGGGAGGAACATCGGTGGTGGTGGTGGCGGTGGTGGTGGTAGCGGAGAAGGTGGTGGTGGTTGAAGAAGGGAATGACCCCGTGTACCGGGGTCAACCGTTGCACTATGCTCTCTCCAGCTCGTGGCCTCTCTTTCGCTCTCTTTTGCTCTCTTTCGCTCTCTTTCGCCCTCTCCGTTGGCCGTCCCGTAACCATGGACGAACACTCGTGCACTTTGTTATCAGTGTACACCGGCTGCACACGGTTCGAAGAACGTTGCAACCTACACGTACACCGTCGCACACACTCAGCCGCTCGAACCAATACACCCGGAACCCGGTCTACCCTGTACACATGCATCTACGTGACTAAATGAACGGGAAGACGCCGGGAGTTGACGATATTTATGACCAGATATAGGACAGAGATAAAAGAACCATCGAGAATCGTCTCTCGTTACTTACCGGCTAATACGTCATCGGTGTGTTTAGCCGGTTCCGATCCCGGGAAAAGATTGCCCGGATACCTCCTTCGAGGTATGCCATCGGCACCATTGATTTTTCTCGGGAAAAGCTTCACGGGGTTCGCCACAATTTCGTCGGACCCGCTCCTGGATCCTCGTCGCGTATCGTACCCTTACCCGTAACCGTACCCGTCATCGCGTGTCACGCTTGCGTCTGACGTCGAATCGATCGAACGAGGGAATCCTGATTCGTCGATCGATTGGCTGACTATTTTTATTTGCGATGTCTCGCCGGGATCCGTGCCGGGATCCGCTGTGAGATCCGCTCGTTTAACCCACATATTACATAGGGAGTGACTGACACAAATGCTCAACGCTTTTTTCGATTCGATATTCCCGATCCTAATTAAATTACCGGCCGTTTGTTCGCGCACCCCCTCCCCCCTCACACACACATCTGATACGAATACCGTATCCTCATCATACTTATTAATCGATTTGAATAATACGCTAGCTTATGAGCTCGATAATTCTAAATTTTCAAGATAATTCCAGTTGCCTATTATAACCGCCAATTGTAAGTTTGTCGGAGAATAATAATCTGAAAACTCAATCATACGCGAACGTTTGAATATCCTCCAGAAAGTGTGCACAGACATGTTTGCTTATAGACAGGATCAATGTACGCGGAAACTCGCTGACTATATTTGTAAAGATACATTAGAGGGCCGATAGTGGTCAATGGCCGAACCTGCCTAGCCCAGAAATATCTGTTGAAAATAACTCTTCTGTTGGGTTTATACTAGTCGGTTAACCCGTTCAATGCCCGGACCATGCGAGCCGAATACAAAAGTCAGAATTGAGGGAAAATCCCTGTTGCCTTAGCAAACACGAAGTCAATGCGTCGCATCGCACAAATATTAACAAAATAAATAACTATTCAGTTATTCAATAATGTATTCGGTAATCTGAAATGACATATTATAGCTCATCCAAAAATGGCTATCCAATAGAAAGCACAGTCTGCAGATCTCCCATGAACGCACATTGTCCAAAGAGTAATTTTAAACTTTGCCATTGCAGTAATTGCATGCGCGAGGAATACCGCGCGTAATTTAAAGTTCAAAAATAATCTGTGTGATTTCGCGTCGTTGCATAGACACGATTTCCACGGGGGTAAAAAGAGAAAGAATAAAAATTGTTTCGCCGTTACAAAGTTTTCGCAATAATCGCATTTTGCGCTTTATTCAATTGCTGGAAATGAAAAATAATTTCGCCGGAGGGGTAAGACTGTGTTCCATTTGCTGGGAAATAACACGTCGATATTGGAATGTATTCTTCGATCGCCAAGAGAAATTCGGTTTCCCGGTGAAATTAATTCGCGGCTTCTTGTTAACGAGAGAACAAAATGATTTGCTAATAAAATAAGAGTAACGCATATAGGGAAATCTGCAGCTCATGCAGATTCTTTTGACTTTTTGGTATCGAGTAATCCAAGTTGATGGCTCGAGGCAGGCACGTCTGATTATCGCTCGTTCATTCCACTTGCGTCAATGACTACTAATTACAAATACTGCGGATTTTAGTGGAAATAAAAATTGTTTGCCTTAATTGTACGACATTTATTTCTTTTTTAAATAACTTTAATGAATGGAAAAGAATATAGTAATTTTCCTACATCTTTAAATGTTCTTACTGTTCTGCACTTGAAGCACTCATTTTTGTCGTAAACGCAGACAAAAATTCGCAGTCTGGTAATTACCTTTTAATAAGAAAATTATGAAAATGTCATTTCACAGATAGCGTTATATTTAAACATTTTTTCCAGTCTGGAGCAATATATGGCTTGTCCTAATTGTACGCCACAGAAAGCAGAACGAAGAACGACGAAATGCATGTCAAGAACCGCTGCAAGTGCGACCCGTAAAAAGGCCAGAAAAATGTCGAAAACGCGACGAGCCGACCTGTTCCCTCAAACAACGATGAAAATTTTCCGTTTGTGCAGGCTGCGATTCGACGGTCTATTTAAAAACAGCTAAGTAGCTAAAAATTCAACAGTATTTTATTTTACGAAGAAAATCAACCCTTTCATCCGAACCAATCCCTCTACTTAAATGAAAATCACTTGTTTTCACTGTCGTTACACGGAAGGAACCAATGTGAAATACTTTTAATGAATTCTCGCGGCTCCCGATGCATTTAACGACCCATTTTATTATCGAATTCTTGAAATTCTTTCAGCTCCTGCTGGTTCTAAGTGTTTCCACGGGTTCAGCGTGGATTACTTTGCCACCTCCAAACAGTTTATTCGGAAAAACGTTTGAAATCTCTGACGAAAGTGTCATAAAATATTCGGCACGTTTCACAGCGGCCACACTTTATCGTCCGTTCCAACAGCTGTATTTCACAGTGTTCCAGAATACTGCTTATAAAAGAACCATCGAAATCACCGGGCCGCGCTGTGGCGTTCGCGATCGCATTCGTCTCGAAGGGTGGCGAACGGGTATGAAATAAGAAGTAGAAAGACTCACCCGTGACGCTGAGCAGCGACATGTTCGAAGATGTTCGGGCAAATCGGCTTAACGTTGAGAGTTTCGCTTAATTGGCCGAGCGGCACTTGACGCGACGTTCGGATCCTTTGGAAAGTGATGCAGCTATATGTATAACGAGACACGCCGGATCGAAGGAGCACACTCGCGTATATCTCGCCGTACAGGTTTTCGTTCCGTCCGGCACCGGTTATTTTCTGTTCGCACTGTGCGCCTGTCTAGCACGCGGTTGACGTGTGCTGCACGCGTGCGTTTATACGCGCATGTTCATTATATATATACACATATAATACGTGTCCAGCCGAATATATGTATTCGTATAATGCGTTCTTGTGCATACATATACATATATCTATATATATACGTATATATATATAAATAAATATTTATATATATGCGTGTACATATTCATATATTCGTAAATATTACACAGCAAGAGAAAGATAGCAGAAGAGATACAGAGATAGCGGTTCAGAGGGACAGATAGCGTGAGAGGGGGACAGATAAACAGAGATAGAGAGAAAGATACAATATTTTATACGTGTGTCGCGAGTATGGCGCGTCCACACGAATCGAAAATCTCAGGGTAGGAGTACACGAGTCGCAACGGTGTCACACGCTTCTCCCGCTGGTCTGTCCTCTGTTTCTCCTGCTTTGTCTATCTTGTGTGTTGTTTCCGTGATTTCCGTCCCACTCTATCCGTCTATCTCGACTGTCTATATCCTCGTCGCGTTCTTTCTCGCGGCGAGTATTATTCCTTGCCGCTGTTTACACGCTCTGTCTTTCTCTCTTTCTCTCTTCCGTTACTGTCGTCGTGAACGCGCGATCAACACGGAACAACCCGCTTCTCGTCCTCGACGCACTCGTCCCCGTGTGTATCGTACGTGTCTAGCTCGCGTTGCTATCGTACGTTGTTATCTCACGGGGTGTTGTACACGAAAGTCAGACCGGCCAGCTACGCACGAACAATGACGACAACGACAACGATCGGCCCGCGAAGAATCTCTAATTGTATCACTCGCGCCTCTCTATTCGGACACTGATACTTCTCCACGAATGCACAATGATCACGCGCGTACTTTTTATATTCCGTTCGGTGATTCCGCAACACACCGTGAGAACCGGTGTGCGCGCGTGGAAGAGGGGTAGGGGAAGGGAACGGTGAAAGATAGAGCAAGAGGAGAAGAGAGAGAGAGAGAGAGAGAGAGAGAGAGAGAGAGAGAGCGAAAGAAAGAGAGAGAGAGAGAAAAAAGAGAGTGGGAGAACGGAATGAGAGAGAATGAATGAGAAAAAGAGTATCTCCGGTGAAAGCTCGCCGGTGGTTTCGGTTTGGATCGGCACACGCCGATAAACGCGCTATATATCCGTTGTTCACTGGGTTATACACGAGGTGCACCGTTAGAATCGTAACCGTTTACATGTGAACGGCACACCGTTGCGGAATCGCACACCGCGATTATTATCGACTCGGCGTAACAGCGAGGGGCTGTTGGTCACGCGCAAAACCGTGCACCCAGCACGTTCTGCCGGCTAAGGCGTTTACTGTCCACGCTCTTGGCGTCCGCTACCACCACTTCTATTCCTCTCGCCACGCTCTTCGTTTCCTGTTTCCCGTGTGCCACGTCCTGTTGCTCCTCGGCGTTCGGCTTGCACGACGATGACGGGGCTGATGCTAGCGCTGTTACCGGTGACGTTGCTCGACAGTTGGAAGCTATCTTTGTCGTCGATCCATGCACGATTCTCGGGATTCCTAGCGGCGAGTCGTCCTCGTGGTCGTCGGCTAGCGTGAGGCGGTCTGACTTTAACAGGGAGGCGGCGAACTCGGCACGAGGGTGATAGTAACGGTGGTAGTAGTAGTAGTAACAGTGGTATGGGAACGGCAACGGCGGCAGCGCCAACACGACGCAGCTGCTGGTCCTCCTCAGGTCGGTGGCCACGGTGTCGGTGTCGGTGTCGCTGTCGGTGTTGGTGTCGATGTTGTCATCTACCCGGCCGGAACGAGGCAGCATCGCCGTGGCACCGCGGTGTATCGCTTCTTCGGACCGTTTTTCTGCACCGTAGGTTCGGCCGAGCGCCTCTCGCTTCAGGAGGAGCGCCCACCGTGCCACCTTTCTCGTTATTATCATAGTAGCAGGGGCTGCAGTGCATGCGCCGGTTCGCACGTATCCCGTGCTCGTCAAGGAACCGTACACCAACGGCAGCCACCTCGTCTTCGTCGTCGTCGCGAGCCACGACCGGTTACGGGCATTTCACCGCGATCTCGGGACACCGGGGGTTAAACCATACACGCGCAAGGGAGGCCGATGACGGTGAAGGGACAAGAGAGAGAGAGAGAGAGAGAAAGAGAGAGAGAGAGAGAGAGGGAGAGAGAGAGAAAGAAAGAGGGGGAAAAAGAAAGAAAGAAAGAGAAATATAAAGAATTAGTCTCGAACAAGCAAGATAGATGAGGATCTACCGAAAAAAAGAAAAGAAACACGAGGATACTTTATGCGGCGGGGGTTGGGGGATACGTCGAGGATTCGGTCGTTCGGTTCGGGTATGAAGCGGAAGATGGTGTGAAACAAGAGAGAGAGAGAGAGAGAGAGAAACGGAGGGAAACGGAGGGAGGAACGACGAGGGTACGACTAGGACGTGGGGGAGACTAGGAACACGCACCACGACAGAAAAAAATTGAACGGGATGTATCGTCGCGAACGACACGATCGAGTTTCACACTGGTCTAACGATGCTCTCCGTCGTTGTGCTCGCACTTGATCCCTGACGTTCCGTGCACGTTGTTTCCCCCTGATGATTGTTGATTATACTACGATATACGAAAAGACGAGACTGCACCGTGGCCGCGGACGTGTGCGGTGCTCCGGATGCACTACCACATTAATGCGGTGAAACGTTGTTGCGAGCGTACGCGGACTGCTCGACGTCGAGCACTGTGCGGACGGAGACGCCTCCGACTCGCCGCCGCCATCTTGCTACGTCAAGCGGGTTGCATAGAGTCGGCGCCGTGGCCAACGAGGCCGAACCTATAGCGACCCCTACCGACGGCAACCGATCGTTTCGGCGAACGGACGCGAAATCAGCCACCCCTTGTGACCGTCCCTGCGGATCTGCCGTGCATTTCGCTCCGATTGTTTCCTCATTTCTAATTCGACGTTACCATCGACGATTACACGCTCGATTGATGCACCGACCCGGCCAGCTCCCTTTTCAGACCACCCTGCCCGTATCTGCGTCCGTATTTGCACCGGTACCCGATCGCAATCGATCGAAAGTCGAGTCTTCGTCTTGGCCAAAACTAGCCAGAAACAGAGTTGGTCGAAAAAGTAAATTGATTAACGAACAAAACGAATCTTCCAGTCGGTGTCTTGTTTCTTCTCCGGCGCAGCGCGGCGTGTTGGTTCGCGAAGAGCAATACGCAGCAGCGTGTACACGTTGTTAATTATTGCGATAGGCATCGTGCCAGATTGCGTTTAAACGCATCTCGCGCACAGGAATCGCCACGTGGGAAACCGTGCGCCGGAAATTGATTAACCGTAACACGCCGCTCGGTCGAGCTCGAAATCTGTAGCTTTAATAGGTTCGTTACCGGCGACCGGTCGTTCCAGAAATCTCGGAATGCGTTTATCATTTTGCGTAAAAACCCACAGATTTGTTACAATTGATTACGCATCTTACTACGTGTCAACTATTAAACATAAATCTTCGTGCAAACTCAGATTGAAATTTTCAAACACATTTGAAATTCAAACTCATTTTCCTTGATATCAGAAAAACGTCGCTTGCATCCCTTTGGCTCTAGGCGGCTCAATTGCAATATGTCGGACCGTCCTGTATTCAACTTTTTCCTATGCACATATTCAAAGAACGAATTTTGGCAGAGTTCACGAATTTTTCAAGCACTGTGCGCCGTTCCAGCCATTTCGCAGCTTCCATCTTTGTGCGCGGATCGGGAAAAGGTGTTCGAGCGGTTTCCCCCAGCGATTCGATTAATTTCCCGGCGTTGTGAAATCGATTTAAGAATCGTCTGAAACGCGAGTCCTTTGATACACGAGTCGGAAAATGAAAAAGATTTCTTTCCAGCGCTGTTCACGATGCGACGAGCAGTGAACAAATGTCGAGAACGTCAAGTCTAAAATTCATACGTTGCGGTATAGTAAAATACTGACAACTTATTGAATTTTTTAAAATATGGGATTTTGTACACAATAATGGGCATTCCGACGCACCGTGGGGCGGTCTGGGAAAACTTCTGGATTTGTTTGGACGTGCCTGTGTAAACGCTAGTTAGCGCGCGTAATCGCCGATAAAGCAGAGTTCGTTGAGCGGTATCGGACTGAGAATAGTTCGAACGCGCGCAGTGAAGGGAGGAAATTGGTTCATTCGGATAACTGCACGTAAAGCGTTCCCGCTCGCGTGAGGAGCGACCGTAATATAAAATTGGACAAGCCGGGGGACACGCAACGTCTGGAATTTTCAGTTCCTGCGGAACCGTATCCGGACTGGAACGATCTATCATCCGGGCGGACTAATGATATTCTCAGCGTTATCGTGGCGCAATGTCCCATAAAAATTCTTTACTGTTCCGCCCCTGGCAGACAGTGCGGCTCAAGTCTCGTCTTCTTTCGTCGGAGCCCGAATTAGCTGGGTCTCTGCAAACAAACCCCTCGTCTACGTCTCCTAGGTATTGCTAACGGGTTCATTACTCCTCGGCCAGGTACACGCATCAACTGCTGACTTGGGCTACCAGTCGAATCGTTTCCCTTGTTCCGTGGTAATCCTACCAACTCTTATCCTCGGTACAATGGCCGGTTGCTCCTATGTAGTCGCTGACATGTCTGACCTAGAACGGCTAGAACCACTGTATCAGCCAAGGTGCACCTTGCACGGGCTCTTCCGCGAACAGTATCTAGACATTGCGTCCCTATGTTTAACGGCATGTACATGCGAGGGAAAGAATCTCTCTCTCTCTCTCTCTCTCTCTCTCTCTCTGTTTCTCGTGTATTGTCACGGTATGGCAACAGGTTATGAATAGAAAATAGATATTTACGCGGGGACGTAGAATATTTGATGCACGCCGAGCCCTCTTGCACAACTCGACGATGGCGAATCTGTATTCTCTAAAAAGGAACTACGTCGACGTAATGTGGGGTAACGTAATGGCAGCTGTTATAAATAGACTGCTCTATGCTATCGTGTTATCAATAAGAGATACGCCGTGCACGGGTTCCATCGATACAGTCGGCGCACGGTGGTTGTAAGCTTGCACGAATTCAGTGTCGCCGGATCAGAGGAATCCACTCGAATTCAGGGGAATCAGTCACGTGACAGTGTGCACACGCGGGTCAGAAGAAAGGGAATAATAAAATTGATCTATTTTGCCACGTTTTTATGATTCTATATACTATGGAGACGTGAGAAAAATCTGGTAAAAATATGTTCACTAGGTTAAATGTTCACTAAGTTACCAATCCCAGCGAGCCCTGTATATAAATAATAAATATATGGCGTAACATGAAGATAGAAAGAGCTAATCGGTCCTCGTACCGCGGACCGAGGGGGGAAAATATTTCTGAAAAGTAGTCGGTATACGGTCGAAGAAAAGCGGAACTTTTGTGGCTTGCTTTCAATGCGTCGTGTTGGCGGTCGCCTTACTCGTCTCAGGCATCACGCGAAAACCATTTTACCCGGATTCTCTCTCAACTCCTGCTCGACATCTGATCATTCGCCCACGTTCGCCGTTCTAAGTGCAAGAATGACGTAATACACAAGCGTCTAGCTTGCGAGCCGAGTGCCGCTTATAGCAAATAAGACCTAAGTTGCAAGGAGATCTTCTCGTGTTGGCGGCTAGAGACATTTTTCAGACTACCTTCATTTCTGTAAATGTTAATACCTTGTACAGAGGCTGTTGGGTAACAGGTTGGAGAAAATTGAAATGGTTTCGAAAATAAGTTTCAAATTGTTATGGAGAAGTTCTGATTGGATTATCTACAATGCCGCTGCGTCCAACGAAGAAAATTGCAATTATTCGAACGATTTTAAATATAGTGAAAACAAAAATACGAGGACGCAGCGAGTTGTGGGATGATGAAAGCATGTTAATTTTCAATGAAAAATAGACATATGTGAATGCGATATAAACGGCGATGAAGTTGGCGTGCGACATCATAATGAATTATGGGTGGAAAGTTGCACAAAGAAACTGATTAATATTCGAAGCAGGTTCCAAGTGGTCTTCCGCAAGACTGAAACTTGCGATAGAAACCGCGGTTCGTTCATTTTCTTCGTCCAACTTGACGAAACTTCGCCAACGAAGTTTCTCCCGCTGATTTCCCTAGGTTCCATTGTGATACGTTGCCTTTTCCTTGAATGCGGTATCCCTGTTCATTGTTGCTTTATTTCGTAATTTGATTGCCGCTGCGCCGGTAGTACGCAACATTGTTTTTGGGGATAACGTGCGATTCAGAAGTGTTTCCCTAGACTACTATTTCAAAAAAACTCATTTTAAAAGATGATTGAACCGATTCAACCGATCGAGAACGATAATATCGAAGAAGATTTGTTTATAATTGAGAGCATCCTCACTTCAAGGCATTTGCAATAATTGGAAAAGGCAAATGTAGCTAACATTACCACCCTAACAACGTTTCCGATTATATACATTGATTTCGACAAGCACGCAAGCTCCGAGATTGGTTTCCAATCAGGAAATCGAATACTAATGACAACAAAGCTGGGCTCCATGATACAACTAGCATTAAGACCATGCGAACCTATGTATGTAGCAAATACTAGGGATTAAGTGCACATGGGATACAACAATAATGGCAACAGCTGCACTCGGTACGGTAAGGTACGAAAACTGGATCCCATAAACCTGTAGACACAGTATTTAACAGTCAGCAGAAGACATTGACTTTTGTCAAAGATCATTAATCTTGCGATTTAGATCGATGATTACTAGAGAAAAATGATCAGATGAAAAACATTGAAAATAACGGACGATTATATTATTTGCAACTCGTTAAAATGATAAAAGGATAAATACTAGAATTTAAAGTTATTACTTGCTTTCGCAACTTTGAATCATTCTGCGTGATAAGACAACTAGAGAATGCAATATTGGACACATCCTGTAGACGAGAATCTCAATCGAGGCTACGAGAGATCATAGAACACAATGCAAAGGATCTCTGTTGCATAGTATGGAATGACGGGTACCCTAAATTCGTAGGTGTTGATACGAAGGATACGAACGCGAACGGGTGTGTAGAATCCGAAACAAAGATGCTAGGATAGTTCAAATCGATATCGAATTCCTGCAGGACATAGGAACGTACTATCGATGACCTCGTAAACACGTAGAAATCGATAACCGAAGATGCGATGAGTATAATATTATGTAAAATGTAAATGTGGGAATATATAAAAAACAATATAAAAGGAATATAAAAAAAGTTTTTCTATATCGCCTCTCAACTGATTACAGTTTTCTTTCAAAGGAGTAGATCCGAGATATGAATATTACAACTGTCCATCTCGCTCCTCTTACTGTAGGTATGCGATATTCTGTATTGTTGCATAGCGCACTTGCACCGTGTTAAAGAAGACACTTCTCTTAACGAGTATCTTCCACGATGAGTCTGATGTCTCTGCAATTCTCTTTAACTACAGATAAAATGTTTCTCTTACATTCGTGTCTTACATCCTGCAGAGGTGATCCAACAAATTTTTCATTTGTCGTTTCGTTGTTGTATCTAATTTATAATGGGACTATTTTCAAGACTTGAGTGTGGTCTGGTTGTTTGTAAATGGACACCAAATATATGAAGATGAAGCCACGAATTAATTTGTGCACCTAATATTATCCTGCATAGAGTTTTTGTAATTAGTTAATTACACGTGAAGCAATTAGACGGAAGGGAAGTCAACCTCTATTATGTCCTTCAACCATCTTGATAGACAAAACTGGTGCTGTCATCTATGACGTGCCGCGATACATTTTACAATATACACGCTTGTATTGCACTTTATATTTGCAGAGAGTCTCTGACCAAATATATGGTCACTGGTCCCACATGAGACTGTGAATCTGTAATATGGTCTAAAAATGCAACCAATTTTTTAGTGTACAGTTCTGAATTGCCGACTCTGTAGAAAATGCTCCAGTTCGATAGCAAAGCTTACCGAAATCACCGACGATATACTGTTAAAGACTGCCAGTCTCCGTGCTAACCCGCTGGACGCTAAGTGGGCGGGGTGGTAACGATGGAAGTTACAGTGACCTGAAAGACCACATCGCTAAAAAGTTCCACCACCGACGAGATTCAGTTGGTGGTTCAGCGCTCTCTACCTAAATAGATCATTTGTTCATGAACCACGTGAAATTGCGTCAGTACAGCAGGTAATAAATACATGTAGACTCCTGACATTACCCATTCTGTAATACTTAGAAAATAGATTACTTTTTTTATTGTGTAATTTCATTACGCACTTTTATTGCTTTCTTATATCCCTTATTGTTCACCGTTGTAATTATTGTTTTATAATCGTTATTTTATAAATAGTTATTTATTGTTATTTATAATTCAAAGAATTTTTAAATCAATACATTTTAATAATTTGTTTCTACATTAATTATTTTAACTATTATTTCAATAATAGTTTGTTAAATTAATTGTTTAAATAAATATATTTTTATTTATTTCTGTATTTATTATTTCAATTATTATCCCGAGAAATTGTTTCACAGCATTAGCTCGATGTTAAAATATTATAAATCGACAATCACACCGATTGCCCGGGTCTCGCCACGTGGAGGTTGCTGCGAGTGAGACCCATATATCTTTTTGCGTTTTCATAAAACCTTCTACAAGTATAAATAATATCGTTTATCGTATCAATGTTGCACAGAATTGACATACCCACTTCAACATTTGCAAAAGAAAAGACTTCGAGATGAAAATCAGTCATGTCTACTTATTCACATAAATCTAGAAAATAGTTGTTATTTCATAACTATTTTCAATAAGACGGTTATAGAAATTCTGAATTTACATTACTCAAAATATATAATAAAACATACCTCATAATTAGCATAATCAACATATTAAAATTATGAAACTATCGATGTACCGCTCTTTCCGCTATGTATAACTCGCACCATGTTATATTACGCCTGAATATCAATTCATTTCGAGTCGATTCCTTCGTGTAAAATGCAAGCCGTTCGCATTCGTTTCGTACGAACCGCATGCTGGGTGCGAGCACTGGTAAGTTCGACTGGATTGAGCGAGCCTAGGCGAGTTCTCGCACGAAGCGAACGGCTCGTACGGGACGGATAGTTCGCATCGATGCGAGTAGTTGGCACCGATACTTTTACAGCCTATAGGCGACTCGGGTTCCCCCGGGGGCGCGGCTCCCCGTACTCACTCACGGTCCCAACCGTGAGTGAGCCCCTGAGGGGCCGCCGATCAGACGTATCCACCTACTTACATGACTTACGTTAAACACGATTACGAAAAAACGAACTAATCCGCGAACCGATAATATTTACATAGGGCGGAGAGGTCTGCCCATGCTTACAGCTAACAAATTTTCAAACTACTGATTCTATTGACGAATACAGTGTTAATGAAATTATTAGTTGATTAAAGAAATGACTTCGCGTCCGAAGATGCGATGCCATTGTAGTTGCCCTCTTGAGTCGACTATTTGTCGGGGCCTCTTCGCCATATAGCCTCTTCTTTTTCTTCGGCGGTCCACCAAGCATCTGAAACCCTAAACGTGCTCGCAGTGAAAACGATCGACGACTTCCGGAACGAATCACAAGTTTCGGGAGAAGCCGATCGTTCCACTGGTGCGGTCGAGCAGGTGCGAATCGTTTCGAGACCCTAATTCGCGCGCGTTCGCGGGAAGCTACGCGAGCACGAAGAATCGAGCAAGAAGCATAAATTCGAACGTCATGCCTCGTTCGATTTATCTTCGAGACAAAACTTCGAGCTCTTTCCAGTGACTGGCTACCGTGCGAATCACGGCCTACCCGAAAGTGAAAACGGTAGCCAGCCCCAAGACCCTACCTACTTAGAATAAACAATTACACCAAGAAGATAAGCTACCTGCCTACCTAACCCTATATTTAAAAAATGACAAAACTCAAGCTCTCCAACACATTCACAACACGATCTGCACACAGACGCCAGGGTGCAACATCCTAACACCTAGAGAGAACGTCCCGGGACGCCTCCGACACCCTAACATTCGAATCACATTCACACTCTATTGTACGTACCAATTTTCCTGAAATCGACTGACAATGGTAGTGATCATTGTGAAACAACAGTTTCTTTGTTAATTCAATAACTAATTCATTGAATTCTGCGCATTGTTTTCAGCGATTGAGAATAATACAATACACATTTCACGAAGAGCCGTGTAGCATGTCACGGATCAACAGGAATATGCACTACCGAGTCTAGTTTAAACAATCGATCAATTTGATAATTGAAAATTTTAATTTAAACAACCGACGCATTTCCACAACCTAACAACACACACACACACACAAGTGGAAAATGCGTCGTGCACGATACACTAACCACTGTCAGTCGCCACATATATAATTCAGAAACAATAATTAAACAATAAAAATATTCCATATGCCCGTTGCTCTCACCCTTCCGAATAGCACCTGGGCATTCGAGAGGATTCGAGCAACGAACAGGGAATCTCAATATCCTGAAAATCCTAACTACAAGAATCTGTTAGATTTTATGCGGGCTAATGGTTTGTATTTCGAAAAATGGCTCTACTTCGAATTTAAAATTTAATATTAATTTACAAATTAAATATTTCAATATTGAAAATGCTAATGGAATTTTATTATCGAGAAAACAAAGACTAAGGAATATTTCAATAAAACTATTCATTAATTGATTTATATATTCTGAAATTTCATAGATAAATTTGAAAACCCTCGGACGACCCTTTCGATAAAGCAAACTTTCGAAATAATGGAAAAAGTATTGCATTAAATATAAAGTACTTGTGAAAGTACTATACAAGTTAATTGATTAAGTAATTTTGCTTTATCCAAAGAATCTATCCGTCGCGAATCGTCTTTTTGTACGTAAAAATGATTTTAATAATAAATTGTCTTTCAAATTACAGACGCCTTTTATCTCCTCGCAAGTTAGAGATTAGATGATCGAAATTTGTAATTTATAATAAAAAAATCACGTACAAAAAGACCCTACCTAGCTAAGAAACAGTCTACTACCCGTGGAAACGCCTGGCGGTTCCACGGTCACTGTACTCGTCAAAATCAACAACTAATCAAATATGTTAATAAAAAGGATTGTTAATTGTTCACTTACTACTTGTTGGAGGGAGAGAAGCTGTGGTCATCAAGGCAGGCAGCATTATCCTCTAGGCAGGCAGCATTATCCTCTAGGCAGGCAGCATTATCCTCTAGGCAGGCAGCATTGTCCTCTAGGCAGACAGCATTGTCCTGTAGGCAGGCAGCATTGTCCTCTAGGTAATAAGAAAGATAGTTAATATACTTATGTTGTCGGTCTCTCCCCCTAGTAGCACAAAATATTGTATACACATTCATATAATATTAAAAAGAGATTCAATCTCTTCTTAATATTTAAATATAAATACAATATTTATTTTATATTAAGTAACAAATATTTCTTTTTAAATATGCAGGAAATATCTATTTCATGTTACGAGGAAAATATTTTTTTCTAAATATTATATGGATCTTTATTTCATATTAGAAGTAAAATATTTTTTCCTAATATACAAATAATATTTATTTCATATTATGAAAAATAAATTTTTTTCTCATTATAAAACAAATCTTTATTTAATATTAAAAATAGAATATTTCTTTTTAAATATTCAGAAAATATCTATTTCATGTTATGAGAAAAATACTTTTTTCTAAATACAAAATGAATCTTTATTTAATATTAGAAATAGAATATTTTTTCCTAATGTACAAATAATATTTATTTCATAATATGAAAAAAAATTTTTCTTATTATAAAATATTCTTTATGTAATATCAGAAATTATATGAAATTATATAATATAATATAAAAATTTCTTAATTTTAATAAGGTCCTTTCGAAGATAAAATGGAATATTCCCTCAAGCAGTGCACAGAAAGTAATAGATATTCATAGTTTCTAATTTTTGTTACAACTTTTTCTTAAATTTGAAAACTTTATTGAATGTTGTTTAAATATTGAATTTATATTTTTCAAATACTGGATTCACATTTACTTTATATTTTTTAAATATCTAGTTTATATTCTCTGAATATTTAGCTTATATTTTTTAAACATTCAATTTATATTTCTTGTGCATGTATACAATATTCAGATCCAATATTTTTCTCATATGAAAAAATGTGGCTTAAAACATATTTTTCCAATATTTGAAATAAATATTTATCTAATATTTTTGTGCTAGTAGGGCCCTACAGGGTCCTACAGGGTCCTACTCACAGAAAGAACAGCGCGCTATCTCGGCTGCAGTAACTTCTTTGGAATGAATCTGTAAAGTTGAAAAGAAATTCGTCAATCTCAATTGACCAATAGTCAGAGACTAAATTCAAATTAATAAAGAAATATATTAAAAAAAAACTTTTTAAAAACCATTCTTATATTAAAAGGTACTAAAACGGAGAAAATAAATTTTTTTAGACATTAGTGACTATAAATAAAAACGTGGAGCGCCAAACCATATTAACTAATATCTAAATCTAATACTAATATCTAATACTAATATCTAAAAAAATTATTTTCTTCTTTTTAGTGCATTTTAATATAATAATGGTTTTTAAAAAGTTTTCTTTTATATTTTTTATTTTCTACGTATTAGCATTGTCAATACGATATAATTTCAACTGAATTTAGTGGTTTAATTGACGAAGAAAAAAAGAAAGAAAGAGACGCGGAGAATCGCAGTAGTTTCGGTTGCGCGCGGTCTCCCTTTGAACTCACTGTCCTTTTCTACGTTCGGAACGGCTTTTGAACGTCGAAACATAGCTACCCGACTGATATAAATGTAACCGAATCCCCTCAAGGCCATCGCGCGGCACGAAATCAAACAAAATTAACCGTTACGACACAGGTTCACAAATCTGAAATATAAAAACAGTAGAAAATATACATTGCACTTACTTTTGACGTTCCGCTCTCCCTTGAACAAAGTCCACCATGTTGCCTGCGTCTGTCTGTCTGGATATGGGCGCCATGAATAATCGATTTTCAAAAGACGCGATCATCTTTGATATCTTCTTCCGCGGAATCTACAAATGACACAGAAAATTCATTAATTACAGTTGAAAATGCAATAGTATTATGATTAATAGGAAATAAATACTTCGATTCGAATGTAAAGTAAAAATTGAATTGTAACGGTAATTGATCGAACACTTTGGCCAACGCGAATTCGAAATTAATCGTCACGACACACGATTGCAACCCGAATTAATACAAAACTAAATGTTCAAAATGAATATTTAATGATTTTCTATTGAATGCAATAAACTACCGGACAATAGTTTAATTCCAACAAAATTTTCACAGCACTTACTCTTGACAGCATCTTCCGCACGAAGAATATCCGCCATATTGTTACGTCACAACGGACCACCTACTACACACGAACAAAAATTTGAAATGTAAGAAACTGCCGCCATGAACAATCAATTTGGAGAAGGTCCCAATCCTGTCATCGGTGACAACTATTTTCGCGAAAATTCAAGAATTACTATTGAAAATTCAACGAAATCATTATTAATAATCAATACATACTGCGATTCGAATGACAAAGTCGAGATAAAATTGTAACGGAATTTGGTCGAACACTTGTATCGAACGACGCGAATTCGAAATTCGAAATTAATCGTCACGACACACGATTGCAAACCGAATTAATACAAAACTAAATGTTTAAAATGAATATTTAATGATTTTCTATTGAATGCAATAAACTACCGGACAATAGTTTAATTCCAACAAAATTTTCGCAGCACTTACTCTTGACAGCATCTTCCGCACGAAGAATATCCGCCATATTATTACGTCACAACGGACCACCTACTACACACGAACAAAAATTTGAAATGTAAGAAACTGCCGCCATGAACAATCAATTTGGAGAAGGTCCCAATCCTGTCATCGGTGACAACTATTTTCGCGAAAATTCAAGAATTACTATTGAAAATGCAACGAAATCATTATTAATAATCAATACATACTGCGATTCGAATGATAAAGTCGAGATAAAATTGTAACGGAATTTGGTCGAACACTTGTGTCGAACGACGCGAATTCGAAATTCGAAATTAATCGTCACGACACACGATTGCAACCCGAATTAATACAAAACTAAATGTTTAAAATGAATATTTAATGATTTTCTATTGAATGCAATAAACTACCGGACAATAGTTTAATTCCAACAAAATTTTCGCAGCACTTACTTTTGACAGCATCTCCCGCACGAAGAATATCCGCCATATTGTTACGTCACAACGGACCACCTACTACACACGAATAAAAATTTGGAATGTAAGAAACTGCCGCCATGAACAATCAATTTGGAGAAAGTCCCAATCCTGTCATCGGTGAAAATGCACTAGTATAATGGTTAATAGTCAATAAATAACAATAAATAATTCTAACGGAAATTTATCGAACACTTCTTGTGTCAGACGATGTGAATTCGAAGCCAATTAATTGTCATGAAACACGATTGGAACCTCAATTAACACACAACTGATTCTCCAAATTTCAATGTTTACTGATTCTGTTTATTGTGATGCAATAAACTATTTCATAATACACTTTAATATAAATATATTTAGCAACACTTACGTTTTACAATCACTCTCGTTGGTAGCAAGAAAAGAAATGGACCTTCCCCGGATGATGCGGCGTCGCACGCATCATTCTGCGTGGTGGGGGCAATCCGGTTCCCGCATAATCTGTAACAGAAAGAGAAAATGAATTATTAGTTACAATTAAGACTACAAAAAATAGGAAATAATAATAAATAAATAATTCAGCTTGAATATGAAACATTTAATGTTATAAATAATGTATACTTACAATCGCTTCTTCTCCTGTCAACAATGTTGTTACCACCATGTAGCTACCGCATTCGTCATGTAAGTGCTTGATCCGGTTGACTCTTTCGACGAAATCTATAACATAGAAAATAAAAAATATTTACACTTATGAGCAAATAAAAATTTAAGTATTGATAATATTATTACATTTTCCTGAGCACTTGAAAGTAACAGTTAAAATCAACTAATTCTATCACACCTGTCAAATAACCTCACATATCCTGTCATATCCTATATATTATGGAAACTGCAACTAGGTTCAACAATGTGATTTCAGAGATGAAATCTGTATACCCAAGGCGTTTTCTTTACGCCCTCTAAAATCCTATTTTGACGGGTGTAAAAAACAGAAAGCCATCGACATGATCTCGTCGGTACAAAAGGACTACCAAGGAGATTCTCGGTGGTAAGAATAGGTTAGAATAACTGTAAGAAGGGGAATGAAGGCATGAAATGTTTACATTCTCCGACGAACGTGTACGATTTACACTACTTTAACTACTACTACTACTTTACAGCTACTACAATACTAAGATTTAAAATATTCGAAGCTACCGACGAGATATTGTCAAAGACTGCCAGCACCTATGCTATTCCGCGGCACGCTAAGTGGACATAATGGTCGAAGTGGTAACGGTGGAAGTTACAGTGACCTGAAAGACCACATCAGAGCTGTGATATGGGGCGCTTTTTTCGCGCATGCGCGAGTTTCGGCGGGAACGTATCTGGGTTCGAAGTTTGTGGGGGACTATTGGGTTCGAGTTCGAATATGTGATATTATTAGGTATAATAATATATTATTATATTATATTATAATTAATATGTGATATATTATTATTATATTATTTTTATTGTTTTAGATATAGAAAATAAGTTTTTGTTATATTTAAAAATTTTATAATTAGCTGTAGCTGTTTAACATATATATTTAGTTGTAGAGTAATTTTATATATGAAATGTTTTTTTTGTGAATACTGATAAGGTTTTGGCAGTTTCCCTTATCTTAACAGCAAATGCTGGTATTCTTTAATTCTTTCTGCCAAATAAAATACTTAATTTTGTTATTATATATATTTTGTTTAAAGATATTTTGTACTATTCCCTTCCTTATTCCCAAAATAAAGAAAAAGAGTAACTTATATTATATTGTTATAAATATTAAATTTTAATATATATATATTAATAAATATATATAATATATAAATTATTTATATATATATTAATAAATATATATAATATAGAAATTATTTATATTCTTTCTTGAGTTCTATTACATACTGTTACAAAAAAATTAGGTGGTCAAATGGTCAAGAAAGTGGTTGTGAGCATCGGTGGCAAAAGGAATTGTTATAAACATTGAATAACCAGAAATAATAAATTTCTCTGTGAATTGGATCTAATAAATTAACGTACGGGAATATTCATGTTAAAAGGTTATTCAATATCTCGAGTTCTATTACATATTTTTACAAAAAAATTAAGTGGTCAGATGGTCAAGAGAGTGGTTGTGGGTATCGTTGGCAAAAAGAATTGTTATAAACATTGAACAGTGAGAAATAACAAATTTAGCAATAATTACTAACTTGGCAGTCGACGCGCTCAATGGTAGAGGAGTGGGGGGAGACAGCAAGCGAGAGCGCTCAGTCAGTCAGTCAGTCAGTCGGGCCGCTGGAGTTGACAGGGACGAACGCGTTGCGGTACCGGGGGTGCCAGAGGGTCCCAGGAGACCAGAGGTGGACCAGTAGTGGACTAGCAGTGACCAAGGGTGACTTGGTGAGTTTTAATTCAAATATTCTTGTATGCTTGCTGCTTTCTGCACACTTTATCGAATTTCAACTATTTTCATTCAACAATCATTTTTAATGTTTCTCTCCAATATTTTTACTGCAATTTCTGTCGGAGAAGAAACTTTCACAGTCCAGTGTTCCAAAAATTTGTATGTTTGTGATGTTGGATTTGTGCTTTTCCTCCTGCTTCCGTTTATCCAATTCGCACTTTTGCCTATTTAATTTCTCGATAATTATTCGACGTAATTGCGTAAGTTACAATAAGTCTGACCTTGTGAGAAAGGGAACCAGAAGGAATATTACATTCGTTCTGACTCCCTTAAATGAAATATATTTTATTAAATCTTGAATATGTTCATTTACCCTTCATCACAACGAACAGTTTGCTGTTTCGAAGAAATTGTTAAGTGAGATAAAA
>CM052335.1:26698550-26715119 GCA_028455595.1 Lasioglossum vierecki
TGCTTCCACCAAGAAGAAGACAGTCTAAGAAGAGGACAGACGAAAAAGAGGACATGCTAAGAAGAGGACAAGTTAAGAACAGGGCAAGTTAAGAAGAGAACAGCTTAAGAAGAGGACACCTTAAGAAGAGGACACCAGCAAAGAAGACATCAGTACCCAGTAGTTAAGTTGCGTTAGTTAATAAGAATTTATTGTCTGCGATAATTATTAAGATTTTATATCGTCGTTGTACACACGTCGAGTAATTATCGCCGTAACTTCAATTTGTTCGTTTTTTTTAAATCCGACTCATGTGTGAGCACTCTCATTTCCTCTCTGTTAAGTATCTGTATTTTAGACTGTTAACAGTCTCTCCAGCCTTACGGGACTATGTGTCTCACGAATTTTTCAGTGTTCTCTTATGCCCTCTGGGATTTATTTTGACTGGAGAGAGAAACAGAAGCATCGACGACATTTCGTCGGTGCAGAAGACCTCTGAGGAGAGAGATTCTCAGAATATTTTTCGTATATAAATTTCATTATTTATTTTATATTTTATATATTTATTATTTATTATTATTTATTTTATAAATACCGCAGTAATTTTCAAATTAATTTTAAATTCCAATACTTTTTTTAGAATATTACGTGGTAATTACTTTCATTTTTCCTACATCTATACACTGTTGATTATAAAACGATAATTACAATGGTGAACAATAAGGGAAATAAGAAAGGAATAAGAGTGCGTAATGAAATTATACAATAAAAAGTAATTTTTTTCTAAGAATTACAGAATCGGTAATGTCAGCATTCTACATTTAATTATTATCTGCGGTACTAAATCTATTTACCTACGCCATTGACGCAGTTTCATGTAGTTCACGAACAAACGATCTATTTAGATAGAGAGCGCTGAACCACCGACTGATCTCGTCGTTGGTGGAACTTTTTAGTGATGTGGTCTTTCAGGTCACTGTAACTTCACCGTTACCACCGCGCCCATCGCGCCCACCTAGGCGTCCCGCGGTTTAACACGGGGGCTGGCAGTCTTTAACAGTATCTCGTCGGTGGTGGTGGCAGTCTTTAACAGTATCTCGTCGGTGCCTCAGTGGTCTTCTGCACCGACGAAATGCCGCCGACTGCCTCGTGTTTCTCACTCCAGTCAGAATATATCCTAGAGGGCGTAAGAGAACACTGAAAAGTTCGTGAGACGCGTAGTCCCGTAAGGCTGGCAGTCTATTTCGTCGGTGCTATCTCTGTCAATCTCTGTTGATCTCTGTGTATCGAGATGTTACGATAAACGATCAACAGATGGCTCCAATTGGAACTTTCCTTTGAATGGAAGTCAGTGGTATACAGTGGTATAGACTATTATAGAGTATAGTCACGTGGCCACTGGAGACGGGCCAATGGGAGAATACCATTCGTACCACGTGATTGGAAAAATCGAAATGGTGGACGTATCGGGACGCAAGATCCCGAGAGGAGACGAAGGACGATAAACTGGGTAAGGGCCCATCATCCGTGTCATCGGTATTATCGAATCGGGAACACGATTAATCGTGAATATTGGTGTAATATCAGGGTGGACCAGCAACGACAAAGCTGGCGCAGAAGCATCGGTGACAGTGTCTCTTGTTTACTGAAGTGTCAATCCGCCCGTATTGTACGTGTGTTCTCTAGGTGCGAGAAAACAGAGGGACAGTGTGTGTCGAGTGCGCGAGAGTCTCAGTTGTACGTATCGTTGTTTTTGATACACGCTACAGCAACGGTATTCGAAAACGATCGAAATACTTGTCGAACGAACGATCCAGGAAAAGGAGAACCGAGGAATCGCGAACAGACGGCAGTGCATTTACAGTGAAAATTTTCAAGCCCGCGGAAGCATGTTCAAGTATGCGAGAGCTTTGGTGATCTATGAGAATGTGTCACATCGAGCATCTTGTTATCAGCGAAGGAGGTAATTGTGTGACCGTATTCCGCGAATAGTCCTACATGTTTTCATTACATTCTTCGATGATGATACGTAACGACCAGTAAAGTGTCATGCCTGGACGAGAAATTCCTGATCGCGTTAAGCCCGGTTTACTCTGTTGACGTTCACACTCGCAGATCGGCCGCTGATTGGTGGTATGGTCCATGACCCGCCAATCGGCGTCAGAACACGGTTTTCTTGCGAATGTCAGCCGTCAGGTCCGAGGCAAATCGGTATCTCGGGAACGTATGTCGTTTTTCTTAATTCTTTGTGTATTCAGCGAATGATCAGTGTACCACGATTACCGTTCATAGTTTGATCGTTGTATTAGTATTCCGCGTTATTTCTTGCGATTACAAGCGACGCGGTAAGTTCGATATTCGTTAAATTGAAAAATTACCGGTCGAGGCAAAGGGGATCGTCGACACATTGAAGTGATATTTTTAAATTCGCCCATCGCATATGTATCGCTCGAGAAAAAAAACTTCGGAAAGAATTTTTAAAAGAACAAAGACACGTGCAATTCTTGAATTTTCTTTTTTTTTTCGCGTTAAGGTTAGTTACTAGTATTTATTGTTATCGTGTTATATCGGTACGACAGATAATGTGTTTGTACGATTACTCATTTAGCTTAAAATAAATCGTAAGCAGTTGAAATTAATATAAGAAAGAAAGTAAATGATCCCTTGCAATAGAGAATTAATCTCTGCGACATTAATTATTGAATGGAACTATATATTTCTTTTTTTTTTACAGATAAGATACTTCCTTAACGCACAAAAGTTTTATAATACGTACAAATGCAAATGCAACTGTAATCTTTTGCAGTAAATGTACTACAATACTCGAGAGACACCAGAATGTTTACAAAGCATTGAAATCCTTTGATTATTGTCTCAGCAGAGAGAAACCGAGTTACTGCCTGCCAACAATAGCACACCTACATTCTTTTCATCTGTACAGTGAATGCCATGACAAAATATAATGGCTGTCAGGAAAGTTTTGTTGGACATTCAGTGTTAATAATGCGATACTCGAATTAAAGCGCATCGTTCTATAAATTTGAAAATACTCCAAGGGCTTAGGAACAATATTGATAAGGATCTATAGAAAATTGACTGAACGTAGAAATTTAAAACAGAGCAAAAGAATTTTACTTACACTCTCTATTTTATTATACTAAAGAAAACAAAAGGAAAAAAAATGGATACGATCTAATGATTATAATACTCTGTGGTATTTTGTCCTAATTAAACGATGAAGTTAAGAAGAAGCTTTAAGACAGATTTGGATATATTTTACTATTTCTGTAAACTACATATTACAATGGAGGAAAATTAATATTCACAAATTTTTATTTTGCTGAACTGTTGCTTGTGTAAGACTTGACGTAATATATACATATATGTATATAAGTATGATCTTTTAGTTTATGAGTATCGAATAATTTTGAGTGCATTTGACAAAATTCAGCATGAAAATAAGTTAATGTAAACGATATCTGTAAATAAGTCCAGTAATATCTGTAAGACTGTAACAGTGAACATTTTTAAACAAAATGTGTAAAAGTTATTTTAAACGTCCGCATCAGTGGGTGTATATAATCGAGAAACAGAGAAAAGAAGAAACGATACATTTGAAATTCTGTATGGATGACAGAGGACAATTTTGTTAACCCTATTGAAAACAAGGTGAAATCATTTCTCTAAATAAATCTGAATTATCTAATAATATCATTTAACTTACTTTTATTTATTTCTTTAAATGTTATAGGGTTAAAAAGATGGACAGCTCTTGCTCAGGGGTGGTGCAAGTATTTGTGGGTGAATGGAGCCTTGACTATGAAGCCCTCTCGATCAAAGCTACAAAACAAACTTCGTCGGCTGAGATAGTAGAGTGTATTATCGAAAGACTCAATTTAGTCGATGCCAATATTTCCAATGGATACGAATTAGCAGAAGTGGTAGGGAACTCTGTTGGGCAAGAATGTAAGGAAAGAAGACTCGGGCCGAGCGAGTGCCCTGTGGCGCTTATGTTATTATGGCCAAAAAATGCAGCGCAACAAGAATACTATAGGTAAATAAAAGATCATCTGTGAATTGATGAAATGATACTTGAATACGCCTCGATAATTATTTTTTTAATTAGGTTTTACTTGCGAAAGAAGCAACCAGATTTATGGTCGGATAGTAGGTTTCCAATGGATCCACAACTCCTAAAGGACTATTTTAACAGATTCCTGTATCAACCCCGAGACAAAGAATACCCAGATCTGTGTCAACTTCCAGATCTTAACGAACAAACGCTGCTGGATAACCTTCGAGCTAGGTTTCTGGCTGGAAATATATATACTTATGTCGGAAGCATTTTGATTGCATTGAATCCATTTAAATTTTATCCTATCTACAATCCGAAATATGTGAAACTTTATCAAAATAGAAGATTGGGGCCAGACATACCTCCGCATATATTTGCCATAGCCGATGCTGCTTATCACTGTATGCTTAAAGAGAAACGAAATCAGTGTATAGTTATTAGCGGCGAGAGTGGATCGGGTAAAACGGAATCGACAAATTTTCTACTGCATCATTTGACCGCACTTAGTCAGAAAGGTTCGCACGGTAGCGGTGTTGAACAAACAATACTTAGTGCGGGCCCCGTGCTGGAAGCATTTGGTAACGCGAAAACAGCGCATAACAACAATAGCAGCCGTTTCGGAAAATTTATCCAAGTGAATTATAAGGAAAATGGAATGGTACACGGGTAAGGAATTCATAAACACATTATCTGTTCAATAGAATACCGAAATTTATAATCACAAATATTCAGGGCTGTGGTTCAAAAGTATCTTCTGGAAAAGTCTAGAATAGTCTCTCAGGGACGGAATGAAAGGAACTACCATGTCTTTTATTATCTTTTGGCTGGAGCGAGCGAACAAGAGAAACAACTTCTGCATTTAGAAAATTCCGATCGTTATAATTATTTAAATAAAAGTGGCTGTTACGGATTGGAAAATATTGACGAAAGACACGAATTCTCAAGACTGAAACAATCCATGGAAATGGTTGGATTCACGCCAGAAAAACAGAGACGATTGTTTGCCGTTCTGTCAGCTGTTCTTCTACTTGGTGATTACCAAATTAATTAACACGTCGCGTCGGTTTGAATGAAGCTAATCGTATCTCGTTGTTATAGGTAATGTTGAGTTTCAACCTAGAAAATCTTATCATCATCACGATGAAGCTGTAGGAGTTAAGAATCCTGAAGTAGTAGCACTAATATCCGAACTGCTTAGAGTGAAACAGGAGACTCTTCTGGCTGCGCTTACAGCGAAACGCGCAAGAGCTTCCGGAGAAACTTTAGTTATCAATTATAGACTTCCGGAAGCAGTTGCAGCGAGAGATGCTATGGCAAAATGTCTGTACGGAGCTCTATTCGACTGGATCGTTCTACAGGTATATGTTTATTTCGTTAAGCGATCTTTGGTGTGATCTTAAGCAGACAATAAATTTCGTGCGAATACACAAAATGTGCATTTATGTCTATGTCAGGTGAATCATGCGCTGCTTTCAAAGAAAGACACGCTCAGAGATCATCAAGGCAATAGCATAGGTGTGCTAGACATCTTTGGTTTCGAAGATTTCAAAACGTGCAATAGCTTCGAACAGTTGTGTATAAATTATGCGAACGAACAATTACAACACTATTTCAATCAACATGTTTTTCAATACGAACAACGAGAGTACAGAAAACAAGGAATTAGATGGACAGACATAGGATATAGTGATAATTCAGGCTGTTTAAATTTAATCGAAGGAAAACCGAACGGTCTTCTTTGTCTCTTAGATGATCAGTGCAAGTAAGTGTTTCCAGATCGATCTTTATTTTATAATAACCTGTTTGAAATCTTCGTTTGGTTTTACATGAACAATATCTGTAACAGTTTTCCGGGCGCAACGAACGAAACGTTACTACAAAAATTTAATTCAGTACATAAAGACAATCCATTTTACGAAGCACCTCAACGACGAGAAGCAGCCTTCGTCGTGCGACATTATGCAGGGGCTGTTAAGTATCAAGCTGCTAACATGAGAGAAAAGAACTTGGACTTGATGCGACCCGATGGTGTGGTTGGCGTGTTGAAAAATTCTTCCCTCGCTTTTGTCCGAGAATTAGTGGGTGCAGATCCGGTAGCAGTGTTTAGGTGGGCGATACTACGGGCATTCTTTCGGGCTCATTTTGCTTTTCAAGAAGCTGGTCGTGCTCACAGACATGGTCGAGGTATAGTATCATAGATCTATCTATTTTAAATTTTTGGCAACAACAATTCTGTTCTTTTGTCAACACAATCAACATTTTCTTTTATAGCCGATGGTACGAAAGCATCTGTGCAAAACAGGTATAGGACACCGAATGAAAACTTGATAAGGTATACATTTATTTTCTCTCTATTTTGTCGTTTTCTTTTGCTCTTTAAAAAAGGTGATTCAAAAAAGAAAGTTCAAAGTGCTTGTATACTTATAACTCAGCAACAGTTTGTTAGATAAATAACAATGATCGTGATAGAAACAGACGCCAATGTTGTGACGTTTGTTTTATCGACTACGTTTGATCTGCATATTCTATTATCTCACCCTACAGAAGTATAAATATATGTTGTCCGTTAACAATATATTTGCATCAAGCTAAAGAGGTTCCTATGTGTTTAAAATTCAAGCAAACGTTAATTATATTTACATTGGCCACATGTCTTTTGTCCCTGTAGCCATCTTGTGACGTTGTCGACAGTCAATCTAACTATTAACCGAATCGCGTAAGTGGTCTTTTAGATCCACTATATGTGTCGTTTTGGCAAATATTACATTATCCTTAGAATAAGGTGTTCTATGGGTTTACAATGTTCGTTTTTTAACACTGAATTTACACCGAGAATGCGTGAAAACTTGAGAGAAGTCTGCGCAAGAAATATTATATTGTAGGAACTTGTAAATCCATACAATCTTTTTCCAGTATTTGTGTGTTACAAAATATATTTTAGAATTATATGTATGCACCTTTTGTATTCAGTGTGATTAGAGTGCAATCCTTCATGACTTTCGCTATACAAATACATTCTGTCATTTAACAATATACTTGCTATTATTCTTGAGCATGATCAACAGTTCGAAGTAACTTTTTTTATTTGTACAACTCACATTCAATCACTGAAATTCGCATTATTCCATTAGAGTCATTCACGAGATCGATTCTTGGAAAAGTCACTGTCACCGTCACCGATAATTATTCAACTCTTGCTGATCAAAATTAATGTTTATTCAGCTTAGATTTATTAGAATGTAGTTATATAATATATAAGAAACAATAGCGATCGGGTTCGAAGAGAAAAAATGGAACTAAGCATGAGAGACTTTTTCAGTTCGCACAAACATAATCGTCCGCCAAGCTATCAGAAGCAGCGCAGTGTCTGCATACCATCAACAATACCCACTACCACATTATCTTCTATACAACTCGAAAACAACGACAATGTAAACAACAACCGATTGTCGTGGCCACAATTCCGAAACATTAATCAAACGCAACACCCGTCCAATGTGACCATGATGAAGGGTTACTTGATAAGGGGTAGGGAAGACCAGCCGCATAGTAATAATAAACTCAGACGAGATACTCATACTCCGCTAGAGAGGGTGCTTCCAAAAGACGAAGCAAACGTCATGGAACGCGCTAATCAAATAGTCATGTATGTAAAACCGCAGTTACTTTATATTCAATAACGTTTTCTTATTTAAGCTATATATAAAATCTTTTTTATATATATATATATATATAAAAAAAAGATTTTCACTGCTCTCTACGAATTACAAAGGTAGTATGTGCTCTATAGTAATCTCTGGGTAAAGGATTTCTTTCTCATAGATAAACAGCATCTTAATAAGATTATTAATGGTCTTCCCATGCAATATAATATCACAGCTTTTTTCACTGATATGTCCATTACTTTAGGAAGTCCTCTCATGTCTTTATTAAAGTACATCGTAAAAGTCATTTCCTCTGAATGTGCTATATAATATTCACGATCATTATTCCCTACTTGTATTATCTTAGCTGTCCATGTTTTTAATCGTTTGTCATAATTTTAACTACGTCGTAATGCATGCTAACTTCAGAGTAGTTCTTTCACTCTTCAAATTCAATGTATATAAACTAGCCCATTTTGATTCCGAATGTGCTCGAGAAAATAACTTAAATGGTCGTGAGGCACTAGTCACTTCAAGTTATATATATATAAACGACTTAATAGATAATAATGGGTTAATTTGTATTACACAGTGTTGAACGTAAATAAATTCATTTCAGAGAATCCTTTGCGAACGAGCTTATCGTTTTAGAAACTTACGCTCTCTCTCTCGCTACTAGCATCTGATTTTAATTAAATGCACGATATCAACTTTTCACTATAGAATTTAAAGGACAGAATCCTAACAAGTAATATATTTGTAGACTAATAAGGAGATTGAATACTAACGTTAGTAGTTTCTTAAATATGCAAATCGCTTTATATACAGGGTGTCCCAAAATTCGTGTACTTCCCGGAAATGGGAAGTTCCTTGGGTCATTTGAAGCGACATTTTCCTTTACAAAAATGACGTCGGCGGCTTTGTTTAGGAGTTATTAACGAAAAACATGCACCAATCAGAGCGCGGCTACAGCGGATTGATTCTAGCTCGGCCAATGCAGCCGTCACGCTAAGCGGGACCTGTCGCTGAGTCGGACTCTTGTGCTATAGCCGCACTCTGATTGGTTCGTGTTTTTCGTTAATAACTCCTAAACAAAGCCGCCGACGTTATTTTTGTAAAGGAAAATGTCGCTTCAAATGACCCAAGGAACCTCCCATTTCCGGGAAGTACACGAATTTTGGGACACCCTGTATATTACTAGTTCACATTCATCTTACATTTACAATTAGTTGAAAAGAGAATTCACTTTCTCGAAAAAATCTGTCGATTTAACTATATACACAGTCATAATACTATCGCTTTTAAATTGCTATCATGAGTTTCACCAATCATAACAACATTTCGTTAAATGTTGTTACTTACATTTCGTACTACGTTTGTTAAATATATTTGCAATGCTGTAAATGTCATTGGAATAATTGCATATTCTCCTTTTCCTGTTTTTCTATCGTATAAATTGATAACACGATAGAAGACTTAGCGGAACATGTAAGTAACTAAAAAATGTAAAAACCGATAATCTTTGCAACTTACAATTCTGAAGAAAGATGTTTAAAAATGGGAAAAGGAATTTATAATTCGTTACTCGTTACCGATGAATCAAATTCGAACGCTTTTACAGGAAAAACAAATCGTTTCGACCAAGAGAACGCGGGAAGAAGGGTTTAAAGAATCTTCAAACTGTAAAGACCCTTGCTGGCAGGACACAGAGTTATGGCTCTGGACCCGGGAAAGCAAGGAAACAGCCCATGACAGTTTCGGCACAGTTTCAACAAAGTTTGCATAGTCTTATGGACACCTTGAACCAGGCGAATCCCTTCTTCATCAGATGCATTAAAAGCAATGCGAATAAAGTACCGAATAAATTCGACGAGGAGACGGTGCAACGACAATTGAGATATACTGGAATGCTGGAAACAGTCAGAATTCGGCAAGCTGGATTCAATGTTAGACTAACGTACGAAGAATTTATTCAGCTGTATCGAATGTTGCTACCCAAAGGTCTATTGAGCTCGCAGTCCGACGTTAGGGACTTTCTGTTGACGTTAAATCTGAACAGAGACAATTATCAGCTCGGAACGACTAAAGTTTTCTTAAGAGAATCAGAGAAGATTAAATTGGATATAGAGCTACATCAACAAATCATTACGAGCATCACAACTATACAAAAATGGTTCCGCGCTTGTCTGGAAAGGAGAAAGTTCCTCAGATTGAAGAACGCTGTGGTACAGATACAATCGTTCTGGAGAATGATCATTGCTCAAAGGCTTGCTCAATCTTTGCGCGCCAGGATCGAAGCTGCTATCCACATCCAGTCAGCTTGGAGAGCATACAAACATCATGCATGGTTCAAAAAGTTGAAGTCTTGTGTAATCATTTTTCAAGCTCACGTCAGGGGGAACAACGCGAGGAAAACTTTTGCTGGGCTGAAAAAACGGAAGAACATGATCGTTGATAAAATCGGGGACTACAAGGAAGCTCACGATCACAGGGAACTTTCCTATGACAACAGCAAGGTGTACAATTCAGGGGTTGTGTTCAGGGGTAGCGAAGAGTAAGTGATTAATTAATTGATTAATTGATATACTATTTGCGTAAGCAGTTAATATTACTGATATCTTTATGTTTTATCTAGGTCACTAATGGGGGACCATGGTTTGATCGATTTCAATGCAGTTCGTAAACAGGAATCGCAAAATCGATTCACACCGGCGAGGTAAGTACATTTGCATAGTTAGCACTTTTCATTTGCTTTACCAAATTATTAATTGGCAGAGCGGATCCTATGGCACGTGACAGCAGCCTAGACTCGAAAATGACGTACTCGAAGCAGAAAGCGGTAACGCGAAACACAAGAATGTTGTACGAATCTGCGGCGATATTGAAGAACACGGAACCTTACTCTTCCGAAGAATTCAACGAACGTAAAAGCAGCTTGGAGAGCTTGACAAGCTTGAGAAGCTACGAATCGCAAGTTAGCGTGAATAGTTCCGAATCGCAGGAGAACTGTTGTAAGCCTGTATCGGGCACTAGAACGAAATGCGACGACGATTCTCCCAGGGTAACTGTGAACACAAGTTTGGGTTCTAGCCAACAGTCTTCCGTGGGAAAACGGGCGGACAGTTCGTCAACAGGGTATAGCGACGGTGAAACTGACACAGAAGTCCCGAGTACAGTGCAAAGTGCGCCGCCAGCCTTCAACGTTGCTCCCCCATTCCCGAATCCGCGGGACGTTACGTATCGGCAGTCTCATGTGAAACAGACACAGAGTCCTAACCCGGAAATCTGGCGTCGCAGACAAGACTATTCGAACTATAGCGACTACATGCAAACTGGCCACCAGAAAACAACGTTGACCCGTTCCCCGAATGTCTCCCAGTACAAGAACTTAACGGACAACAGCCACGACCATGCGCAGCACGAGAAGCCGAACGAAGCGGCGAACTACAACGTGAAACTGGACACGAACGAGCGTTTCGTTCACATGGAAAGCTCAACACCGGGAAGAGAGCAGCGTCGTCTGAGCGATAATAGCATGTCCAGCGAGAAGTTGGACAGTGTTTCAGCGCCTCCGATTAGACGGGTCCCATTGTGCAGCCTCGGCAAAGAGTTAAAGGACTTCGCCTACTTGAGGAGGCAAAATTCAGAGGGAGACACGACCATGAAACTGGATGTAGTGGGAAACGACGAGAACTCTTTGAAGAGCTCTCTGTCGAAAGTTTCCTCGCCTAAAGAAAAGAATTCACGACTAAATGAAAAATCCGAGCCCGACGTGCCCGTCCGAAGTGCGAGACGAAACCGGCCTCCTCGTGATTTGCAATGTTGGTCTATGGGCGAGAGCGTATCGGATGTGAATACCGCAGATGCGAAGAGCATCTTCCTAGGCACGATTAAAGAGAGCGACTTGAACAAGTCCGCGAACGTTTGGACGCGCAAGGAAAGTCCGCGCGAGACTCCTTCGAGGTCGGTGACGGATTGGCCGGTGAACAAGGCCGAGTCAGCGTCGAAGACGCAACAGACGGGTAAACGTATGAGATCGAATGCTGTAACTACTCTAGAGCTGAGGAGGAGAAACTCGGATCCAGCCACGAAGATATCCGTTCTGAGCGAGGACAAGCCCGGCATCGATGCGAGAGCCAACGATCTGAAATTAGCGCCAGGGATGAATCTGTTGGAATGGAAGGGCAATCTGTTCACCTTGGCTGGACATCGGTTCAGAAAGGTTGAGAGGTTTGCCAAGGACGACGTGTGCGTTTGCTGCCACGAGAAGATGGACGCGTTCGTCACGCAAGGCTACAAGTGTATAGACTGCAAGCAACTGTATCACGTGAAATGTATACAAAACGGCGGAGTACTTAAGATGCCGTGTATCTTGACGAACACGCCCGGCAGACGGAAAAACCGGAAACCGCCACGGACACCGTACGACGCGACCAAGCAAACGATCGCACCCAAATTCAGCCTAACCGGCACTTCAGCTTTCTCGGACAGCACGGACAAGATTATATCAGACGCGAAGGAACTGGCGCTGATGCAGGAGTTCATCACTAAGAAGATCTATATAATGGAGGGCCAGGAGGAAGGTAGAAAGCCCAGCGAGGTGGACCGTGTGTTCAAGCAGGCGTTGCGCAAGTTCAAGGACGATCTGGTGATCACTTACAGTGTCGCCGTTCAGCAAGGCGTCGAGGGCAACATCAAGTACACCGACCTGATCGCAAACTTCCTGCATGTGATGGAGACGGTCTGCAAGCAAGAAAATACAAGCGCAGATTTTCCCGTGACCATGGGCGTGAACGCGTTCCGCGGTTTCATGAACGAATTTATGACGCTAGTCAAAACCGAAGCACCGGAGAAACAGAGTAAAAGTAAGCGGAAGAAGGAGAAGAAGCGGAAGCAAGAGGAACCGACGCGGCACGGCAATCATATGTTCCAGCTAACCATCATAAACATACCTACGGCCTGCGAAGTTTGCACGTCTTTCTTTATGTGGCCTATTGAGCGCGGTCTTGTGTGTCAGAGTAAGTATACCGTCCGTATAGACAAGTATTGTGCTATCTTACATTGTCATATTATATTATATAGTTGATGCGAAACGCGATTCCACCTGCTATGCACTAGATCCGTATCGTCCTCCTGCTTTGTGGCTAGCGTATCATTAAAGTTTGAAATATGCAAAGAAAGAAAAAAGAAGGTTGCGAATAGAATACAATATTTCGATTGTATGATAACGACCATACGGATCTGCGTACAGTATGCAGAGGTCGCGGCACGGCGCGCCGTTCGCCATCAATCATTCGTTATGAATGGTCATGTGCGCTCCTTTACGTTTAGATTGCAAGCTGACGTGTCACAAGAAGTGCTACATGAAAGCGTCGGCGGAGTGCGGAAAGGAGGCCTCGCTGCACGAAATGAACTCGCGGAAGGTGTTCGGCGTGCAGCTGTACAAATTGGACTGCGGGGATGGCAAGGTGCCGCTGGTAGTTGATCGATTGATCACCACCATAGAGATGCACGGCCTCTACACGGAGGGTATATACCGCAAGAGTGGTGTCAGCTCGAAGGTGAAGGAATTGAAGCAGAAGATGGACGAGGGTGATCTGGAGAAGGTGGACTTCGAGAATTACCAGGTGCACGTGCTCGCGGCCGTGTTGAAGAGCTTCTTTCGGGACATGCCAGAGCCCCTGTTGACCTTCGAGTACTATGACGATTTTCTGCACGCCGCCAATTTGACCGATCCGCGGGACCGGATCAGCACGTTGTTCGCAATATTGAAGAAGCTGCCGAAGCCTAACTTCGACCTGATGGAGCGGCTGATCGTCCATCTGGCGAGGGTGGCGCTCCACGAGGTCGACAACCGGATGTCTCCGTCGGCCCTAGCGATAGTGTTCGCCCCGTGCATCCTACGGACCAACAGGACCTTGCCTGCTCAGGACTCGTTGCAGGACGTCGGCAGGCAGACCTGTTGCGTCGAGACAATCGTACAGGAGAAGCTTAGGGTCGTGCGGGCTACCCTGGCTGATATAAACACTCTCGAATCCGCCTGCCACACGGCCACCCATCGTCTTTCCAGTTTACGCTCCTCGAAGATCTTCAGCCCGGAAGAATTGAACGCGGCGGTTTCGAACGCGGCTACAAGAGGTGGCACCGCGGATCGAGACAGGGATCGAGGTGACGAAGAAGAGGCGCTACTGGTCGATCACATACAGGAAATCGAGGAGGAGAAAGCTCTGCTCACCTCGCATCTTCTCAGCCTAACCAGAGACTCTTCGGACGACGACCTGCATCCCTCTGCCACGGATCTGGACGATGGGTCTCTCGACGATCTGCGTCCATCGTCTCCAGGTAAATTTCGTTCATTCCTACCCCAATATATGTGAACGACGACATGCGATAAAACCAACTATTATATTTGAATTTCCACTTTGATTGTACAACATATGATGGTACATACAACTAATAATCGAGTAATTCAGTAATTCTGAATGTAGTATATAGCCTTCCATTTGCGCTTCAGATAGCTTTTTACATAGATTGTTTCAGTGGATCGGAGTCATTTGAAAAAAGCAAGCACCTTTTGTGACCTTTCAAGTGGCTCCTCTCAGATTATACAATATTCCAAGAAGAGCGGGAAACTTATTCAATAATCTTCAGAAAAAGAATTAATATTATTCAATCATTTGACGAATATCCGCCCGTGAGAAGCTGTGCATATTGTACCCCGCATCAATGGGAATTTTTCAATTTCCCCTGCGATATATCGAATAATTTTGAAGATGTATCCGTACGAATTTCCCAAAGTGAAAAACATCCTGTACAATCACGGTAGAGGGAGGGAGGGGAATCAGTCGATCGGATTTATCCGTAATTCAAAGCGGAACCCTTTGTTCGACTATTCCCGATCAGATCTCGAACTACCCGAAGCGTCAACGGATTCTGCTTTAAAGAATATTTCTATTCTTGGCTTCCATTTAAGTTGCTTCGCGAGGGAACTCGTTTCATCTGGATTTATGATAAAATATCTTGCACACACACAATGCGTGCACAGAAATTGAATTTTCAAAAAGGTAAATAAAGATTTTTTACAACTCTTCACCGGCAACGTAATCTAATAGTTTTGCTTAGGATTATTATGTAAGAAGGCAAAACAGTAACCCTTTTAGTTTGATGGCTGTTCGCAGACGGTCTAGAAAGGAAAAAACCGATCCAGAGACAGAGCTCCGACGAGGACATGGTAATGGTATGATCATCGACGGGGGAGCGTTACCATGACGGATGATCGATATGTGTAGCAACATGACACGCGCTGTGAAGCGTCGGACTGACGGCAGCGAATCGACGAGTCTTACTTCTGGTCTCATCGGCAAGTCGCTAGTAATTTAAACTAAGTAGTTAAAGAAAACAACAAAAAATACAAACAAAGCAAACTGACAAGAAAACACGACTTTAGGTAGGTCTAGCAATTTGTTCCACGCGAAGTTAAGCTGATCAATTCGGTCGAACTTACATGTATGTATATATCTATATATATACATATATATATACACACACACTCACACCTATATATGTATATGTATATTGTATATGTATACATATATACGTTTATATTTTTCTGTTTTGTCACTCTGTCGCAAAGCTCTTTCAGAGGTTTCTAAAGAACGATTAAATTACGTGTGCGCGAGAGTCTGTTTCTCGCGTGGTGAAAGAACAATGAATACGAAGGCAGGGAAGGGTCAGATGAAGAAGAATAAGAAGAGAAAGCGGAATGGGAACCTGTGCTAAATGTTCATTTTCTAATATATTTTTCTCTCGGAACGCATTCCTCTTCGATCGAAGACTGTCCAATCAGGCTGCATGTAGGTGTTTAGTATCGTTTGCAGATCACGAAGACACGTGTCCGCCGCATCCATTTAGTCGGTGTCTGTCGCGCGTTATACACGCGTACTTCCTTCGTTGCGTGTACAGCGGCGGCAAAAGCATACGTTAGGAAAATACAAGGAAACGATTATCCGTTATTGTTACGAGCGTTTTAGTCGCATTTAGATTCTCGTTCTTCTCTCTCTCTCTCTCTCTCTCTCTCTCTCTCTCTCTCTCTCACTCACACACACACACCCTCTCTCTCTCATATGTTTCTTTTCTCTCTCTTGATTTTCACCTTTACGACCCGTTCAGGGAAACGATATTTTCATCCTTGTTCGTGTCGCCGCTCTGTTTTACAGATTTTATAGACTGTTGCGTGAATCATGCACACATTTACGGACACACACATGGTGCGCGCACATACACGCATACATTCATGCATTATATAGGTACACATACGTACCCACGCGCGCGATAGGGTGGCTCTTTTTCCTTATCGATACACGGGAGCGTCTGTGTCGCTTCGTTCGACAATCACGGATCTCGTTCACGTGGGCGATCGGTGTCCTTTCGCATGATCGAAGGACACGCGGGCGTTGACAATGAGATCGAATCTCGCGCGCGCAATTCCGTCGAGTGTGTTCGCAAGCGAATTCGCATCGCGACGCGTTGCGTCGGTCCCGAGCGATTTCGCTCGGCCGTAAACAGAGACGAACGACAAATAGAAGACCGTAGAGAGATAGGGGACGAGCTAGGGAAACGAGGAAAAAGAGGAAACCAAAACCGTAGCTTGTACATATTATATATTAATGATCATCTCGTAAGGATCTGTTATTATTGTTAACTCTGCGAGGGACGTTACCAAGATTATATTTCTACTTGTCAAATATATTTCTTCGCGTAGGGCTTTATACGCATCCGTTCGTCGCGGTAATATATGTATATATATATATTATACGCGATATTATACATACGTACATCGATACATACATACATAAATATATACATACATAC
>CM052335.1:26715219-26811252 GCA_028455595.1 Lasioglossum vierecki
TATATATATATGAATACTTATGTATATACAGAGATTTTGCGCGCACAGGGCTGAGCAGACGGTCTTTTTTACTCGAGATTTATTACGATTTTATTTTAGTTCCACTCTGTCGTCCGGTGTCGTCCTTTTTTCTTTCCTTTCTCTTTTTAGTTTCCATTTACTTTTATGCCCCGTGTCCCCAAACAGTTTTTAAAATACCGACGCGACTGATTCTTCATCTTTTTGTTTTCGGGGAACATTTCCATTCCAGCCGTGAACCCCGGCGGCCGAACAGTCCCGAAAGAATCGGTGGTCAAATAAAGGGATTCGAGCGAATCGGAATTAAAAACGCGACGGTTTCGCGACGTCACGGATTCGCTTTTTTCTTGTTTATTTTCATTTGTTTTCTTTCATTTGTTTTCTTTTTCCCACGGTGTTGCTAGTTAGAATTTCGTGATTTTTTAAAATATAATTTTATCTCGAGCCAACGACCGTGTTGAACGCAATGCAACCACCGATACAGCCCACGGCGGCTGCGGAATCGTTTCGCCGTTTTATTCGAACCGCGTGTTGCATTAATTTTAACCGGACCGTAAATTATTTCAATTCCACGGCAATTTCATAACTCACTAGCGCGTAATTTAAAGGAAGAGGGACGGGCTGCAAGCGCGTGCGTTTTCTTTCATTTTCTCTTGCTTTATTTTCCCTGAACCTCCTTTTTTTCCACCACCCGGTTGCCTCCTCCCCTTCGATTCTTTCTTGCATTTCCTAATTACTGTCGGAAGTTACCTCTTTCGGGGAGATAATTTTCAATATACTTTCATTCATCGTTAATGACCTTTGCACCGGGAAAAGCGCTTAATTAAGTCTCGCGTACCGAGCTTTTCGACCAAAAATTCTCTGTCCCTCTTTCTCTATACGCTCGTCTTCCACTCGCGAGTTTCTTGTTTTAGCGAGCGTTCGGTCGCTCCGGTCTCGTTTTCAAGACTTTTTTTCCCCGCCGAGGGCAAATGGATCGCGAATAGTCCCGAGAGACTATACAGCGCAGCTATAGCCGTCTCTAGTACATGTCGGAACATGTGACGTGACAATCTTACATACAAACAGAACATCAGTCCGATCAGCTGGTCCGAACTAGATGAAATCGGACCGAGACAGCTTTGCCAAATTTACCACGTTCCAGTCGTTCCAGCCTGTACGAGAGACGGAATGGCGCAGCCCCCATCTGCAAGAAGGAGAAGAATCTTTCCGCCGTTATGTTCCAAGCTGTACAAATTTCTTTTACCAGCGCGTAATCGAACAATTCGAAACGATCGAATCGAATTCCATTCGCGTCGAGTTACGTGACTGGGTCGCGCGTGACTTTTACCCAACTAACTTAGGTTTAAGCCGGGAAAAATTCGGAAAAAGGCGCGCGGCACGTTCTTTCCGAACCGTTCTATTCTTCTTTCTATCGACTCGCGAAGTCCGTACACCGGGTGTCCCGTTTCGTTTTAACGAGCCGCGGCATTGTCGAGCGGGAGCGTGATTAACATCGGGAACTTTCGGACAATGAGCTCGTTATTGCTCGCCCGCGAAGTTTATTCGGCGCTGAGTATACGTCTAGGCGGGGCAAAAGAAATTTCCGCGAATATTTTTCCCTTTTAACGTACCGGAATTATTTCTTACGGGGAATTCCCCTTTTTCAGTAAAGCCATTACTTCGATATCGGAAAATATTTTCAATTTCTGCCTTCCACGCGTTGTATTTTAGCAATACTTGAATTTATTCCGCGTCTCGACGCACACCCGAGGAAAAACCAGCTGCTCCCATCTTTGACATGCCGCTTCTCTGAGGAACGTACAAATTTAATTTTACACGCGTTTCCGTCTGAAAAATGCTTCGAGCCCTCTTTTAGGTCGCTCGGCGCGCCGGTTTCCGCGGAAACTCTCAATTCCAATTTGATACATATTTCATGGCACATCTCAAAACCCGTTTCGACGCCTTTTTTCGGCCACTCGGCGCGTCGTGACACTCTTTAAAATGCTTTTTAAAGTTGGTTCACACGACTAGAGATCTTTTCGAGATGTTAGAACGATTAGTCTGTTAATTTTTAAAGGGCATTGACAATCGCGACTAGCATTCTTCCGGGTCGAAGAAGAATCGGGACACCCGGTGCTCGCGTTGCGTTCGTTTTAGAATGATCGATTGACGACGACTGATTTAAATGTTCCGTCTCCTTTCTGTTTTAAGCCCGTCTTCGATTATCCGGGATCGCAATTCGAAGCGCGGAAATTTCTTCGTTTTACGGTTGATCGATTTTTACAGAGAGATTAAGATAGTTTAGCTAGTTGTGACGTTTTGTTTTTGGAACTCTACACCGTCCCAGGCCGTAATGTTTTTTAACGTTGAAAATGTTTACTCTCGTTCTGTTCCCGCGATGTTCGATACCGCGACATCGCGTGCGATCGCACGAACGAACGATGTCGAAGTTGTTCTTCGTTCATTACACGATCTTGAATTGTTGAAAGTTTCGTTGCGGAAATGCGCTCGCGTTTGCGTTACCGTTTAAAAGTTTGGGAACGTGATTCAGGAATTTGTTTAGGTCTTAAGGTGAAATTGGAACAGAGATAATCTAGGCTGTGCGAACTTTTCCATTGTAATATTAGTCTCATCGATATCCAATTGATTCACACTTTCCACGCGACTGTTGCTCGTTTAACTCGTTAAATTCGAATTATTTGTTTTAAAAATGCGATTGCAAAGTAAGCGCATTATTATTATTTCGTTGCTGCAATTCATTTGGTTTTCACACGTCGATAGTGCAACTCTCAAACTTTTAATCGGTACCGTGCGCGTTAATCACCATTAGCTAATCGTTGAACGTTCTTCATGCTGAAAGTGTTATTGTTGATTTCAGTGTAGGAGGTATCTGTGCAAACGTTTTCGCGTTCTATTTGTTGTCTCGTCGAAGCGTCTTCCTAAAAGGGCAAGAGTTAACTAAAAGAGAAACAGAAAGAAAAAAAGGGAAGGAATGGTTGATTTTTCATTTCGACTAGTCTGTTGTCGTTTTTATCGAGAATATCGGTTGTTGTGTCGTCGACGAATATTCGCGTTCTCTTTTTCTCTTCGAGAAATGAACTTCCTGGTAGACTGCGATTTTTATGTATTCGCGCGTCGAACGCAATAGCCTACGAATTTTAGTAAAATACCATGAAATTACTATTTTATTTTCAACTTAATAAATACAACAAGAACAAAAAAAAATAAACACAAATGTCTCTATTTTAAATTGTTTTTACCGATTCAATGTGTATTCAAAGGGTGAACCTGTATAAATACATCCGCAAGTCCAATTATTAGAGGGAAATCTCGCCCACGATCTCCGAACGAGTGAAAAAATCGTTTCGGGGGTCGCAGCGGTGGCTGTTGGGGGTAGCTCCCACCTCCATCTTACGGATAAGAATGCTAATCGTTAATCTGTAAATTATCGTTTCACGTAAACGCATTACGCTTCTATCGTGCAAGGTGCTCTGCGCGGGTATCGAGCGCACAAAAAAAAAGAAAGAAAGAAAAAGAAAGAAAACGAGTAACAAGAAGAATAAACACTAACGATACTAATTAAGGACGAAGGTAAATCATTCAATCTCGATCGCGAGGGGGCGAGAAGGTGGGTCACGAGGTCCGACGGGGACGGGGACAAGATGTGTAACAGCCTCTCAAACGATCCTTCTAACACCACCGACAAACTGGGAGAAAAAAAAGAATACACCTTTTTCGCGAGAACCGAGAAGAAAATCTGTCGCTCTCGTGTTTCGCGTTCGAAATGATCCACGTGGAGCCGCTTTTCCCAAAGATGAAACACTCTGTTGACGTGTTAGAAGTCGCCCTCTCGGTTCACCATTGATTTCAGCGGAACAGCGCGTAGCGACTAAGAAAACGGCGTTATAATTGTGTCTGTAACTCGTCATGGCATCGTTCGAGACCTCTCACCTGTCCTGAGGCGCCACGCGCCGCCAGGGGACATACACACTCTTTGTAAATAGGCGATTAAGGTACGCAGCAACAAAGCTAGTAGCGCGCTGAAAAAATCGCAAAAAAGAAAAAAACACAAAAAGGAAAACGATGTGAACTCTTCATGACAATATCGCCCTCCCAGCGTGCAAATCCCATCCTCCATTCTCCCCGCCGAATTTGTCCTAATCGAGTAGACTCGACGATCGATACCCATAAACTTCATTCTATATTTTTGTGTCTTCGAGGATACTGGCTCGCGACGTTTCGCGGAACAGATCGTGTTCGATTGCCTGCGTCGATCTTGCTCGGACGAGCGAACAACGAAAGGGGCAAAAGGGGATCGAGGAACGACCACGGAGAAAAGAGACGCGACGTTCCGCTTTGGCCGAATTCTTCAAATACGCTTATTACTGTTATAGTGTGCGGCAGCGGTTCACGCTGTCCTCGAGGAAGCCTACCTAGCTCATCCATGCCGATCCTTCTCGGCGATCGTTCCTTATCACCGACCGACACTGTATTCCCAGTTACAAGTCTCCCGGTCGGGCCTTCCGAGGAGCCTATAACGAGGGTATGGACTTTCAATTAGCTGTAACAACTACTTCTAGTTCTCCCAATGATTAAGTACCGATTACGTCCGCTTTGCCGACGTTAACAAAGCGATCTTGTAACGAGGGTGTACCGTACTGGGAGCACCGCTGCAACGGTTCTTGTCGGTTCGTGCACAGTATTCCCCGGTTAGAAGCTACGCGATCTATAGATGAGCCTACAACAAGGATACCAGTACAGCAGTGCACATGTAAGCGTCCACAGTCGGGACTGTATGAATTCAAGCTCGGTTACAAGTCCCATTTATAGATTTTGGGGAAGCGGCGGACACTTAGGCGTGCACTACTGTAGCTACTCCACCTCTAGTGACGTCCTCCGAGTAGCATTGTAGCTGTAGCGAGAACACCGTTTGAACGATTCTGCTAGCAGATTGCTCACGAACTGGCGACAATCCTTGACGCACATAGTGGTAGCCTCTCGGTATGACGTCGAGGAAAATCGATGCAGGTCCCTGATTATCCCGGAAGTCAAGGTGTCCCGCGATCGATTGCGGGAGGAACCGATTTGTCGTTCGATTGCGCGGCGATCACCGAAACGTCGCGACACCGAGCGCACTTCCGATTTGTATCTCGTCTTACTGAATACTGAATATACAGGGTGCCCCAACAATGTTGTACTTCCTTGGAAGGGGTGATTCTTCTTACTTCGGATGACGTAAGGATTCATTCCTTTCGCGGAATTCCTTACGTTTTTCGGACAGCCTGGGTATATACAGGAGGATATGTGTGTATATGTATACGAATACACGCATATACCTGTTATTTTTCTTCGAAGAAAAAAGTGAGCGTGTACGTGTGATATGGTGAAAGCGAGGCAGGGGTGAGGCACGACGTTACGTCGTGCGAGAAACGAATGTACCGATACGAATGAGGTGTACATATGTACAGGGTGTCTCAAAATGTGTGGTACCGTTGCGCTGGTAAACTAGATTTTCGTTCGAGAACGAACGACGGTGTGGTCTGGATGGTCGTTTTTCACGACGATCGACTTTCATCTCGGTTAATAAACTTTTCATTGAAATTCTATTGTACAGGGTGTTTAAGACGTTGTCACGAAATTTCTATGTTGTTAGTCATTATTAGACTGCGGATCTTTATGTGAAATGCAAGAAACAGGAACCAGATAGAATTCTTTTTTTAACTGTAATAAATTCACATGTTTCAATTCTTCCAATCGTTTTCAGCTTTTCTTCTTTCGCCTACTTGTTTTCCACAGAAACGCATAAAATCCGCAGTCTAATCGTTATGATAGGCAAAAGGTGCTTAGCGAGCTTGAAATCTTCTCTTGTTCACGACTCAACGACAGCGCGGCGCTGACGTTACTTTTCGTAAATAACTCGAAAACGAAACGCTTCGGCATGAAATGGCAAAGGAAACTAATTGATTAGAGCCATGCGACGCAATAGTTCCGACTATCCTCGACAACCTGTGTACAAAAGCGATGTCAATCGACGAAACGCGTAACTGTTTGCATTTTGTCCAATCGTACGGGTACAGTTTGGTTTGAAATTACGCGGTTTCTGTGATCCGAGCATTTTAAATGTCCACGTCTATCAGCATTTCTACGAGCACGTTTGTCATTGAGGCTCGTGCGAACGAACGCCCGAAATCGATCTCTCTCTCTCTCTCTCTCGAAAGAACGAAGACTGGTAGAAGCAACTAGTACTCGATTCTTCATTTTACTCTCTCGTCTCTGCGACAAATTTTAATCCATCCTACGTATGTACACACGTGCGAGTACATGGACGTGTATGAGCGTACAGAGAATTCTGAAAGAGAGGTGTCTCCACCTTCGTCGTTCGATCGACGTTTATCGCGAGAACGCCGCGCTCCTTTAGGAAAACTGCGTGAAAAGCCGAACAAGAAAAAAGCGCCATCCACGTAGAGATATACGTGGTACGCGCCGTCTATAGTATACTTAGGAGGCACGCAAAAGGACGGAAAGAACGAGGTAGTTTCCTGTCGGCGTGGTTTCGACTTCCAAGTTTCTCGTCGAGGCAGCTCGACCTCGTTCTCTTCGACTTCCCCGCAATTCCTGCGGGACGGCTTTCTCAACGATTCCACGATCGCTCGATCTCCTTTCTCTCGCCCCCTTCTTCTCCCCCTTTCGCCTTTCGATCCACCGTCCGAGCTCTCCACCCTGAATTCCTAATAATTTCGTGGATTTTACTGGACACTCGCTCGTTTTCTTTCTCCCCGTTGTTGCCGGACTTGTTCTTCTTTTGTGCTCGGTTTAACCCTTCGTCTTACGAGACTTGCCTCCATACTCAGCTTCTCATGTCTGTCGAAACACATTGAAAGTAAAATCGAACGTCTAAACGGGAAACGAAGATGCGACATAAAAAATTAGTGTTGCACCTTGGAACTAACATCTAACACAACCGGTAAAGATTTTGTCGACGTTTATGGGACAGTTGACCACTACACGATGCTCCAGTTCCCGACATAGCTCGAAACGGAGAGCGCAGTTTAACTTGGAGCTGAAAACTTCCGACCCGTAATGGTCGTTCCGAGCACATGGAACTTGGTCCGGACTCGCGGTGATTGTTTCGGTGGATCCGATGGAAATCTTCGGATCTCGAGCGCGTATTAAGAGCAGACGTTCCTTCGGCCCCGCGTGCACATAATTGTGACCAGTGGGATCGGAAAAGCTCGCTCGCTCTCTTCCATTCGTTCATTCTTCTTGTCGACGAGTTCTTTGGACTTCGGGGCCCTCAACCGCCAAACTTGACTTTCTTCCCTTCGAAACCCCTCGTTCGTTTCTTCATCTCGCGGATGGCCCGGGCACCTCGATCGATTCGTCCTGGAGAACAGTACAGTAATGTCTGAATATATGCGAAAACTTTCCGAAATGTTACACTGCCGTTCAAATTCAAGGGAAGAAGTTACCTTCTCAAATTATCCACACATTATAATTATAACTCTTTGATTTCCTACGAATATTTCAAACGATTCTTACTTATTACACACTTGACACCCTGAAGTTAACGAGTTCGATTTCTAAAAGACTCTAAGAGGCAAGGAAAATCCGAGCACGGTGAAATACCAGAGAATTTTGGCTCTCCCACGAACCCTGACCTCGCTCCCCGAGACATCAGCTCATTAGGATCCTTTCGAGAATCTCGCCGACCGAAATTCACCGAAGAGCGCTCGAAAAACTTTCGCTGCGACACTTACTTTCGACGAATCTGCGTACCGCCGAGTCGTTGCCGGTTGCCTGGATTCTTTGAGCCATAGGATCTTCCTCTCTCGATCGTTGGATTTGCTCGAGCACGGTGGAAACGAGCGTTTATCGAGGTCACGGCGAAGGAGATCGGGACAAGGTGCCGCCGTAATGCACGATACCTTGTTCTCGGCTCGACGTTTTTCTCGTCGTGGCAAAACGGCGATACGCCGGCAATAAACGCGAACAAGAATTCGAGGCGCGCCGTGAGTAGTTGCTCGAGTTATATCCTCTTTCTTTCTCCGCTCGCTCTAAGTAACGCTCAGTCAGCGTCCTGACTAAATAACGCAACGCACGCGCTTCGTTTTTCTCCCTTTTACACCCCTCCTCTCTCTCTCTCTCTCTCTCTCTCTCTCCAACTTTATCTCAACCTCTTTCCCTCTTCCACTTGCCTCTTTCATATACCGTTTTTCTTTTTTTTTCTCCATTTTCCCCGCCCCTTTTTGCTTTAATTTTCCTGCGTGGAATTGCAGGATGATGGAACGGTCCGCGACCTGCACGCCTCGTGAATACTACACTCTCGTCTCTCTTCTCTTGAAAGTGACGGGGTTAAACAGCGACGCGTGGAATGAGAAAATAAGTTAACCCTTTCGGGGCACGGAACGCGATGCGAGCACGACGTGCAGGGAACGCCTATGGGCGTTCGTCGGCTTGCATCGACAAGAGGGCCGGGCGAAATATTGTTCCGGGGAGAATAAAAATTCTAAAACTACGGAATACTTTCCTGGCAGTAATTGAATTCTTATATTCCGTTCGCTTAGTTCCCGCTTGTTCTGTCCGAGCTCAACAAAACGGTTGACGATTCATCGGTGTCACTACTGAAATTATAAAAAATTTAACACTCCTTCACTAATAACTTCAAAGAGCTGAAACCAATACATACTACACGGCAAGGGGTTAAAAGCACATTTACAGGGAATTTACAGAGAAGATTTTGCGAAATGTTCGCCGAGCTGCTCTGCGAAAATGCAAGCGGAGGAGGCGGTGCGCTTGTGCATTCAGAGGTGCCTCAGTGTGGTGAAATAATTCCCGTGATCCGATGATATTATTACCCACGAGTTGAGGAATCGGTCTGTCACATTTCCCACACTCACCTGTCCGCAACGCTGGCCGTGTCTCGTAAAGCTGGAGCGAAATACCTGTCGCGTGTAACGCGTGACTCGTTCCCAGGTAGTGGTTCGCTTTCGGATCGTTTCCGTTCGATTCCATCGAGAAATGTCGGGGAGCGACGAGGAATTAGAGTTGTCGGTCCGCGATCGATGATTCGGATCGACGATAATTCCGATCGGACGGATTGCCAAGGAGTCTGAGAGAAAGGAGAAGAGATCGAGGACAGCGGAAAACGCGTGCGCTCTTACGTGCGTGCGTGCGTGCGTGCGTTCGACAGCAACGAGGCTCGCTGACACTCTGTCTCTGGCTATATGTATGTGTGTGCTTCAGCTAGGAGAAGGTTTACCGATTTCATCCGCGAGTCTGTGTAACGTTTACTTTGCCGTGTGTGCGTGCGAGTGTGCGTGTGCCGTACGCTTGTCTGCGCGAATATATCAGTGCGTTCGCAAGACGGTGTGCGTGGTTACTCTTCGTGATCGACTGTAATTTTATATAATATTTGTAAGGCAAAAGAAATATTATGTACAGCATACCTGACAGTAAATAATAAGTATCTACCTTATACCTACACTGTCGCAATCCTTATTCGCGGCCTAGTTGAAACGCTGTCTATTGCTTCGTTCTCAATTACAGGGCTTCGACGAAGTAATTCCACATTATCAATATTTCTGCAAGGTGATCGGTACTTGGTGATACAACCGAAATCAGACTGATTATTTGTATGATTTTACTCGACGTCGCCGTAATATGTTTCCCTTCGTGTGATAGAATCTTGCAAACTGATATTCACGATGGTTGTTCGCTGTTAAATTTTCTCGGATTTCTTCACGCACACCATAATGAAGTTTGTTCTGTTGTGAAACCTTATAACTCTGGTCTCTATTTTAATGTGTTTTTGATGCAGTCATAATTGCAACAGTACTCCAGGCAGAAAAGTGTTAATGAGCGAAACGGTGCGCATTTCTTTCGACGTAGACCCGCTGTAGAAAATGTATTAAAAATGTTATGCTCTGACCTTTTCTCCTATCACAAAAACTAGGCGAGATGTTTAATATGTGACCGTGTTAGGTGAAATACTCTCTTAGAAGAGTTCCAGGAGTTCCACCTTTTTCTCGAGCAGTTGCCGACACGCGGGAACTGCTTGCAAAGTTCAAGATCATATTAAACCAAGTTGAGAAACGCATAAATATTAAGTTCGATAGTATTGCGAACGTTTTCAACAAGTCCTGTTTCATTCGGTAGCACAGCGTTTCGAGAGTTAGCCAACTCCTATTTTCCGCAGTCCCGTAATTCGTTTGGTTGCTAAGTTCCGGCGACTCTCGAATCGGTGTAATCTTAATGGTAATTGTAATTTCTAAAGTAAACCGGAAGGATTCCGGATACTGCTGGAATTGCAATTCGAGATAATGGTGTTTTTTGGGCGGTTTCCTAAATTTTGCATACGCTGAGCAAACATTCCCTGCATTCGGCAACATGTCCCTAATTTTCGAGATACTCGCGAATTCCGCTGTCGAATATTCGCGCGACGCCATAGCGACGCCAACGCCGAGAACCGGAAGCGAACTCGAAATTCTAATTGCAGTTCGAAAGCTTCTTGATTGCGAACGGTGAAAGCATGTTGCGAAGCAACAAGAAAAATTTGGTAAGTTGCGACAGGGTTTCACAGTTACGGGGAGGATACTGGGCGAGAATATTTTGTTTCCAATTTCGGTCGAAAAAAGGAATTAAATTTTTATTGAATTCGTGTTCATTTGCGGTTCTTCTGTTTCAGCGTTGCTAATTGTAGCGTACCGTACGGTATTTAGATTTCCCGTTCTACAATTACCAATATCATGAAGTTCCTCTTACAGGGGACTATTAAATAAATTCATTCATTCACTTACCGTAGTCCCTGTTTAATAGAGGCAGGCTCAGGTACGCGACGCGTCCCTTATCCGGGGAGGTACGTGTTCCGGGAATTGCCGGCTGTTATCTCCCCTCGTTTCGCTCTCTTCTTGAGTGCATCGGAGACGGGAGTGAGAAACATCGCGTGGAAGTGAAATAGAGAGAAAAAGGTTCGAGCATTTTCGCGAATTGGTGGGGGATAACTCCGCTTCCATTAAGCACGGGAAAAAATGCGTCTATTAAGCGAGAACCACCGTACACGTACATACTGCGATAAAAGTCTCGCGGAATCTGAAAGAGGAACTTTTTCATCATTTTTATGGAAGTTGCTTCTGCCAACCCTTTACAGTTCACTTGATATACACCGTATGTAACTCATACCGTTAACTATGGGACAAAACAACGCGCGAAAATTAATCCAACTCTTTTTATGCAAACTACGAGATCTTGATCACGTGATGCTGGACGCGCAGCACCGCTGAAAAAATGACCAATACTCTAGAACAACAAAAAAAACCTTTTATCTCCGGGAATCCGATCGTATGAAGCGTTAAAAAATATAAATTTCCTCCGCTGCGATCTCTATCGGGAACCAAGGTTCGTCCATAAAAAAAGCGTTCGCTTTGGAAGTGCTCCGCATTCGAAACGGTCAACAAACCCGTTCGCTCTCGAAATAAAACAGGACATCCCACTAAGAGAAACACCGTATTCTCCGTTCGAAAAATAGCGGAAGATCTCAGCTGTCGTAACGGCGTCCCGCGGCGTGGTCGACGGCAATTCTCGTTGACGCCCGTCGCAAAAAGGAACCGGACTAGAAATTGAAACCGGTTCCTGGAACTCGCGTTATCCTTTACGATCCTGGCCGGAAACGACCAGTCTTACCCCTTCCATGACGTCATTCTCCCAATCTCAGTCACGTGACGTGTTCCCTCTCTGTCCTACACGTATCGCAATGTCACGTGACTACTCCGATACTGGCAGAGAGGGGGTCACTGTATTCCCTTAAATTTCCCCAGCCTGGTCACATTGGCCTGGGCTCCGAGTGCGCTGTATGGCTGTATGGCCACTGATCGTCATAGACTCCAATGTTATTATCGTTGCGTGCGTTCGAGGTTGACCCCCTCGTCGAAACGACGCGATGGTGTCGTGCTCTCAGCTGCTGCCGATGATAATTGGACCGGGATAATTTAGCGACGTTTTATCAAAAACTTAATCTTGTTTGATCGGGGCTAAAATTCCAGCGTTGTTCATCGATGATCCTCGTATTAGTCCACTGATTAAACGTGAGCCTACCGGTGCTGACTGGACCACAACGCGGGCTGTCGATACATCGTCAAATAGTATATCCTAGGTCCTAGATGAAGCTACTGATCCCGTTTGCTTTCAGCAATCAAGATCGCCGCTACTTTTTCATCCCCTCCGCTCGATATCGCTCGGAACCGGCGACGTATTGGTCCAGCTTATCGCATTGACTAATTAATTGGGATGGACATAGGGGGCCAATAGTGATATGAGCAAAGCGTCTATGTTAATTAACGAGCGATGGTTAATCGACGCATCCATGGCCGGTCGCGCGATTGTTTACCGACGTTCTGTAAAATTAGCTTGACCAAATATTGTCGGGGAAACGTGAATATATTTTTTAAAAAACCTCCATTTGTCCAAAAACAATGATCGAAACAAATGAATAACCGTAAGTACCTTCTTTAGCTTGCTGAAGTGTAACAACTTTTTAATAGTATTTTAATTTCGATTTGACTAGCCGAGTTAATTGAGGAGAACCGTAATGGTAGAACGAAAAATATTTAATCCACGGAGAAAGGTGTAATTAAGAGCAGCAACGCCAGTCTTCTTCCAAGAACTACGCAACGTTGTTTTAATCGTTTCGGAATGGCTTCTAGGATAATTATATTTGCGGTACCTGTTATCTTTAACTACACGTGGGACGAATCCTCGACGAGCCGTGCTGGTCTATCGCGAAAATGCCAACTACTGGTGGTCGTTCAAACATAGTCCACGGTGGTTTTGAAGTTTGACGGTTTAAGTGGCCCTAATCGTAGGCATCACGAACTATAATTTCGATGGAAGTATATCGCAAACATTTTCGAGAAACAACAGCGATAATGTGCCATCGATTAGATAATTAAGAATAATTCCATATACCGATTACGAAGGGTGAGCTCGACAAATATCTCGTTAATACAATATGTTTGTTAACGAGGGGTTGAAACAGTTCCAAAAGCTACTGTTAACAACTGTTATTATCATGCAGGTTTTGCTACGGCCGTGGATGGTTCTGACCAGTTGCGGTTTGTGTTGCGGTTTCAGTATCTCTATACCCCGTTGCTTGCAAATTCGTATTCAAATGGTTCTCTCATCTACTTTGTAGGGACTGAGGTAAAGATAGAGGGAAATAAGAATGATACAAATAGAGACTGAACTAGAACAGTCAAAGATATTCGAGGTGCATACGTTGGTTTTAGTAACATTAAGCCACCGATGTGATAACAGAGTTCATAACAGCAATTAATCCGTGACCTGAGAGGATGAGCTGTACGCGTTACGTGCATTCAAGGTGGCTCCTCGATATTTTTTCATTATTATCTTCATTACTTTCAGGTTTTATGTGGATACCTTTCCCGCAGCTATCTGATTCGTTTCCGATTCCCGCACACATATACCTTCCTCATCCAATCATCGGACATCCCAGCGTGTAAGGCAAGATTCTGCTGTACCTTAGCTAGCCAGACTAGGTCCCCAGGTACGTACATTTATTTATTCTTCAGACGCAAAGCTTCGCTTCGTATTCGTGTCTATCTCAAACTGACACAATTGCCAGCTGCTTTGTCTATCGAACAGTGGCATTTTGGAATTAATAATCTTTGCAAAAAGAGCCCCTACAGACGAGGCATGGGGTTGAAAGTTGGCAGAAAGGGTTCTGTCTTGGATTTGCGAAACGCAGAAAATCCAGGGGTGTCCTATCGTTACGTTGCGGGTATAAGAGGGCCCGGGGCTGGTAGAGACACCGGGGATTCGCCGGGACTCTTGTAGCAGCGCGATCGAAATCAACCGGGGCGAATGTACAAGAAAACGACGCAAGGATTACCAGGCGACATCTTGCGCGCGTTTGGTATTTTCGACAAATATACGAGTGGTCTTTTGGCGGCTATTGAGTACGTCGTTCCGCGGAATCCGTGGTGGTCCATGAAGGAGAACGGTGGGAACGGCGGAGAGGGAATTATGAGGGCAGGAAAATCTCTCACAATTCGTGCGACAGAACGAACGGACGGTAATGTTCCGCGGTCGGACAGAAATGAAATTCCGGTGATATAACCGTTCGAATTCACGGATAGTCGGGGTGGCACGGGGGGTGTGGCCAGAGGGTGAGCACAGAGGGATGGGAGGTCGGTAAATCGTCTCGATAAATGGGCAACGCCACTTCTTCTGCCGCGTACGTGCACCGTTTCTTTTCTTTTGGCTCCGGCGGAGCCACCGGGCCGCGTCTGCTTCTCGGCGAGCCACGTACCAAGACGATGGCCCTTTTTGTCGGGATACGTTGACAGCGTTTCCAGTTCTACACGGTGCTATTCTGCTCCCACTCGTGCACCCTGCGATGTAAAAAGATTGATTAGCGACCGGGACTATGATACCGATGTGTGACGTTTGGCCTGCCAAACTACACAATAGGGGCTCTATGTTTTTTGATTTTCTATTTTGCCTGGTCCCGCATAAAACATACGAGAACTAACATCTTTGTAGTTTTTTTGATAGATTATAATTGAAAATGTCAATTCCTTCTTTATCAAAACAGACGATCGAAAAAAGTTTGTATCAATTGATTTTTATGGCAACAGCCTCAACATTCGCGAAACAATTCGAATATAAATGTTCGAGAAATTACTGTTTCAATCTGAAAATATTAGTTTCTAATATCTTTATACTCTGCTACCCCCTCCCCCCGTACAATCCGTTGATGTTAATTATAGAAGTTTGAATCGAGTTAAAATTAAACAATATTTGTGCGAGATATTGATTGCGCGAGTCTGGTAAGTTAGCTGTGTGCAGTAATCATTATCGAAAACTGTGCAGCACTAAAGCTTACTGGAGCTAGATAGGTATCTATCTGGAAACTCTCTGTGCTGTTAGCATCAATACTGCCCTTCTGAAACTACACTCAAGTTTTCGGTAATTATTGCCGTCTTATTACCCCTTTGATAGCTGTGAGATATACACGACAGCAAGTACACCCTGTTAGTGGACATATTCGTTATAATAATATTTTACGGGATAAAGTTCGTTGCCTAGTATCTACTCAATGTATTAAGCATTCCTATTACTCTGTTTGGATAAACTGATCTAATAACGAACAATTATTCTTCATTTTTATTCAATAAAATAATAATGTTGGAACGGTAAAATAAATCATAGGGCGAGGGGTTAACTGGCGTTTCTTTTGGGAACGCGGCTGGATCAGTTTCTATCAATCGGGGCAGGATTAAATGAAACGTCGATCGCAAATCACATCAAGATCGAGAGAGAGAGAGGAAGAGAGAGAGAGAGAGAGAGAGAAAGAGAGGGGGGGTGGAAGGAGAAGAGAGAAGCAAGGATGAAACCAGAGGGGTAGCATGGAGGGCGTATATTACGTTCCACGTTTGACGAGTTGGGATAAGCAGAACGCGGCTCGTTGATCACCCATCACGGCCGTCGGTATTAAATCTCCATTGTCCGTATGGCTGTCGATACTTCTGCGTTACTCTACTCGACGGTGTATGTATTCGCGCCTCGGTCCCTCTTCCTGCCCCTGTCCCCTGCCCCAACCCTAGAATTTGTAAAGCATAAATTTACTTTGATCTGCGGCCGATTTCGGCCGTCCTCCGACGCGTCGAGCCTGTCTGCCAGCCTGTGGCCACCCCCGAGGCTTACGCCCTCCCCCCTTTGAATCAACAGCCCGTCGCAACCCCATTCCTACGGCCAATACCGTTATACGACCAATCACGAGGGACAGAGCAATTCGTTCGGCAAATTAGGTTAAATCTGAATCTTGGTGGTCTCGTTTCCCTGCGGGCTCTTCCCATCGATTATCCGGGGACGCGGGAGAAAAGGAAGGGACGAAGGGCGGGGACGGGGGACTGGATGAATGGGAGCGGCGCGTGTCCGGCTGGGACGGAAAACGAAAGACGAATGGCGGATTATGGGAAATTATTTCAGATCCGTGAACGACGCGCCAACCTTATTACTCCGGTGGGGAGTTACAGTGGCGCACATTTAAATTTACATCGGAACACCTTTCCTCTCTCGCGTAACTTTCAATGTACAAAGTTAGCAGACGCGAGCCAGAGACAGGAGAGAAGTAAACGCAAAATTGTACGAGTGCCCGCGAAATTCGGCGCATTCCTTGATCTTCGCGGGAACACGGGCGAAAGGTAATTTTGTATAATTGAATAATTAATTAGACGAAACTGATCTTGCCGGTGCGACACAGCCTGGTTACAGCGCGGTCTATTTATGCGGACGCAACGAGGCACAGAAATTAGGACGGATACCGTGCGACACCGGGTCCCCCCGTCGAAAAGCTTATGAAAATGTTATTAAAGAAAATACTGTGGATAGGTGTAACACGTAGAAACGTCGGGTTGTGAAAATTTCCCCGTCGAAGATAAGCCTCTTCGTATGGCTGAAGGAGAGCAGCAACCCGCTCGTTATATTTACTCGGTCCTATGCAAATGAGATAACATCTTCGCCATAATTAGTAAACCTTTTGAAGTAGGTCACGCCAATTATTCAGCCGGAAACCATTTGTTTCCGGCAAATAAGCGTCCGCGAAATAGTTAGCGACCGTATTCCGGGCCAATCTGATATTTACCTTAACTGCGCCGGGGTGTATCACCCCGACACGGGGGGTGGGAGGGGAGCCCGCACACATGGTGGATTATTAAAAGGACACTCTGCGGACCGGTAATGGGCTGGGTGGACGAACGCGGCTGAGTTTAAATAGAACTTAAACAGAAACCGTTGCTGGCACACGTCTTTACGCTCAAAGTAAGCACTAATTTGATCAAATTGAACGCCAGCTGAAGGGTAACACGCGGAAACTTTAAACGAGGGGGTTGTATCAAACGTTCTTTGCAGGAAGCGATTTTAATTAGCCCTCTGCTGCGGGGATGGATCGTCCCGTAGTCCGCGTGCCTGCCTCGGCGCTTCATCTTTTAGTCAATAACCGACGCCGAAGAATTAAAATTAATATCTGACCGATAAACTCGTTCCTGCGCGAACCTAACATTTTTGTTTGCACCCCGCCATGCTGCAACCGATTTTAATCGGATTTCGTCGCTCGCGATTTCTGCGTTACCGACAATTCCGTGATAAACAAAGTTACCTCCATTCTGCCAGTACTGGGCCCCTCCTTCGGTGTTGTCAGATAAGGGGAGGGAGCACGAATCGAGGGGAAAAAGTTACGCGATAACCATCACAGGATTCGCGAAAACTGAAGCGGCACATGATGTTACGTCAATTTCAACTTTTATTTTCAGATTATACTTGAACTTTTAATTATGTCTGCAACGTTTCCGAAGCTTGTACTCCAGTTTTAATTAAAATTTTTCTTAATTACAGTCAATATCGAAATTACAATTTTTTATTCGCAATATAGGAAATTAGTTTTATTTAACACGGTTTGAAATAATATTTGAAGCTAAATTAGCGTACTGTGTCATTACTTTTGACGCAGACTCTTCTGCTTTATATTTAATATGGAATGCAAATTTTAACTGCACCGTTTATTTAGATGGATTGAAGATATCCCAAACGAAAATTTAATTAATTCCGCTGCGTTTGTGTGTGTACTTTATTTAGCAGAGTATATAGCAGAAATTTATAGTGAAAATATAATTATTTTTATGAAATACCTGATTGATTGGTATGTGTTTTTTAATAACTCCGTGGCGAAGCCGCGGGAAGCATTTTCGTAAAGGGAAAAGTTTTCAAGGAAGTTCAACATTTTCCGAACACCTTGTAGACATTTAGAAAGCAAAAAAAAACATAAAGCAGAGGTCTCTTCCTCCTCGGCTAATTTTCCGTTTGTTCTTGTTTGTTCCGCGGAGTACACTCGCGATCCGGTTCAAGTGCTCTATGAGCATTCGCAATGTAATTTCTTAAAGACGGCGGGCGGCGGCGGCGGCGGCGCTTGCTTAGCATGCAGTGAGTAATCCGTGGACAACGCTCGCGCAGCAATCTAATATTTGCAAGCGGCAAGTATGCGTTCGCCCGAAGACCGAGTAAGTGCACGGTGACTTACGAATATCGTGGAACCGTTTCCCGTAAGACTCGCCACGCCGCGCCGCGCCATTGCGCGGCTCCTCGGAAGCTCGTGAGCGTCGTGTAAATATTAAAGCTTATCAAGTCGAGCGTAACAAATATCGTGCTAGAATTTTAATTTTCAATATTGCCCGGAATTTCAAATCCGTCGCACCGCCTTCCCGCTTCTGGTTCCCATCCTCTCTATACCTTGCAACCCCTCCCCCTTCTACACTTCAGGATTTTCGCCCATCCCGATATCATATCCCCGGCGCATGTTTATGCATTTTTTATTTGCATCCGAGGCCGCGGATTCAGGCTTACAATTCCCGGCTTCCCGTATACGATTACTCCCCGGGCCGAACACGGAAATTCTGATTGCGATCAATCAGAATCAGCTTTTGCTGCTTCAGATCTCCGCCGCGGTGGAACAATAAAGCTGACGTTCGCCAAATGCGTCTCTGACCTCCTTTGTAGTTCCATCATTGTTTACCGCCGGAAAGCATTCGTATGTTTCGTCGACTGTGATTCGTCGGATCGAACCCATCCGAACGTACATACGTACATCGGTCGTTAGCCGAATCTACCACTCGTCCATGATTATGAAACGCTCCGACTCGAGCGTCTCTGACTCTCTGACTGTGCGTAAATACAATACACACACACACTGAGGTTTTACGCAAAGCATCCTTTCTCCCGATATATAGCATTTTATCCATAAATGTCCCAAAAGTCTGACCTGTTAATGTCCCAGATCTATCCCCGCTAATGCGGGATGTACCCCCTTGAGAAGTCGAGAAGTATGACATCATGCGACTCGGGTATATCGGTGGGACTGCCTAATCGGAGTTTCCAACTTACTTATTTTTCATTATTTTTTGATGGGTCTTCGATGACCATGTTTGTGGCATTTTTCCGATAAAAATAATACCAAATATGATATAATTTCGATGATATTTACTCGTGCAATAGACAATTAAAGTTTTGGGCGCGAGGAAGAACCTTGGACTAATTATAGTCACTAAATTCCTAATGAAAGGGACTATTATTGCAGGTGTTTAAAAAAGTCAAGGTGATTCGATATCTCCAAAAAAGTGACGTAAAAACAAAATTTTTTGCATCGTGTCAGCCCTATTGTAAACATTCAACTTTAATTTCCTTGCCGTATTTTTGCATATCTTTAGAAACAACAAAGATATTTGAGGTACAAACGTTTGGTGACTCACCATGTATATCATCGTGCAACTTCGCCGGCCTCCGTTCTCACTGCGATTTTTGGCCATCCCCAAATTAAAAAGTCCTCTTAAAGGACGTAGGAGACAATCAACGACACGCGACGAGGCAGGCGTTAATCTGCGCACAAACATTTTTTGTTGTTAACTACAGACGCGCGGTTCTCGAGCTTTATTCTCGGAAATCAATTGTTAATTTTTATCGACTCCCCGCGGACCGATTGCCGACAGTGGGCCATCGGGGTTCACGCGATCGAAGGGAGGATGGAAATTCAATTTGATTCGATTAGCGGAACCAGGGGGAACGATTGTAACCGTGCCTCGAATCCTCGAGTGACCCGGTCTCCTCGATGATCACGATCCCAGATTTTGATAGTCATTTGATGCCGGTCATTCGAACGCAGATAAGGGTCACAATCTTTTGGCGATTGATGTAGAACGATCGACGTGATCTCGAAGACAAGCTCGCGCCACGGCGACTTATGCGAAGAGGAGGTAGTACGGAAGCCGAAGCCTGCGGTAGAGATTATTTGGCACGTTGCAGCAAGCTTCGATCGATAATGGATATACAGATAATGTACTCGGATGTGAAGAGGCATCTTGTTATTTTCAGTATTAACAAGGTAGGTTATCAGAACAACCGTTGCAATTGCAAGAAAAAATGGCGGAGAAAATGCACAGTGTGTTCCAAAGTTCAGAAGAAAGAGGACTTTTGTTTGTTTTAACTTTCGTTTGACTATCCTGAAAAATGCGAGACTAGAATTTTCACGTGCTCAAAAATAGGAAGGCGTTGAAACACTTTCCAAGATATTCCGGTTACATTGATGAACGGTTATTAAAAGATACAATAGTTTGCTCGCCGGCGCACGTAATAAAATACGATATTACACCGATTATTCTTCATATATCGTGTTAGATGGCTCTCAAGAAGCGTTAGTTTCGATCGCGCACCCCTTTTATAAGTGTTCGATGATTTATGGAACGTATTTTGCCGGGCGAGCGACAGGGGAAAAATTGGGAGAACACATGTGTCTTCTGTTCGTGTGCGTGTGGAATAGAACAGGGGTAGAGCACTTCTGTTAAGCGAGAAACGCGTTCGTTTGAAAATCAGGTAGAAACGGCAGTGTCACTCGATACGCGATCTCCGGTTGACTCGTCAAGAGACCCCACTCGGCTATCGATTGCCTTGTATTACAAATTCAACCGAGTCCCGTAGCTTCCGGGAAAATCCCGTGGCACTTTTCAGATATATATATCGCTTCCCTATATCGATGCCGACAGGGTCAAACGTGTCAGGATCATGATAAAGGTAAAAGCGAAACGATACCGATCGCTTTAACCGCTGAAAGACGCGGGAATTGTATGCGGGGCACGTCTGACCATAATCGAGACGTTTCTACTATCTTCTCAAAACATGATACAGCGGACACGTCGCGCAGTGCGGTATTTCCGACCATAAACTGGTCAAAGCCCTAAATTTCAACGAAGAACCTAGCGAGGCTCCTTCTGGATTAGGATCGGATCCCAACTCAAGGTTACAGTAGAGTAGGCCATCTAATATCACCCGTTCAACTATGCAGTCAAATATATGTGCATAGCAATAAAATGTTAACGCTCAGCGTTGAGTGCTATCCAGCCCTAAATTTTCAATTTATCTAGGTGCACCAGCCAAGTTCTCGCACTACCTCCTTGTACACGAAACAACTTAGCCGTTTTTCAGAAGCTTGTAACTCGGAACTGGAGGCAGATGGAGAGATGTAATTTCGTGCACTTGATAAATGCTATCATGTCTCAATATTGACAAAACATTAATCTTTCAACATTAGTAGGTTCCGAGATATATTACCTCAAAAATCGCTACATTTCTCATTGACTGACTGACAGATAACAAACACTCAAAGGAATAATTATCAAAGAATGAAATTTTACACCTTAAAGGGGTTATATTGAGAAAAAAACATTACGTAAGTATATGTTTTATTAGCTTTGAAGTCGCAACAAATACTGATGAAAAAACCAATCAACAAAAATCGATGAAATCCCAAGAAAAACATACTGTAAACAGGAGCCAAGTTCTCTATGGCCTTAAAAATTTGTGAGATCAAACAAAATACGGTCAAGTTCGATAGCTTAGAAATACCTCTTGCAATATTGTAAAAAAGCGATTGTAAAAATTAGTTTAAAAGAACGCTATTTAAGTTTTAAAGAGTTACATGGAGGCCTAAATTATTCAAACTTGTACGCTACCTAACGCCTTTTATGGCCATTGGCTTATAAAGTAACGGCCAAGTTTGAATAATTTAGTTTAAAAATTAAATAACGTTCTTTTAAACTAATTTTTACAAACGCGTTTTTCAGTACTGCAAGAGGTCTAAGCTAACTAACTTGGCCGTATTTTGTTTGATCTTACAATTTTTTACGGCCATAGGGAACTTGGCTCCTGTTTACAGGATGTTTTTCTTGGGTATTTATTACATGATATACCAGTTGGAAGTACCAATGTTAAGACTAGACTCCGTACACTGCGGATTTAGACGATAATAATAATATTGGAATAATAGCAAGGCGAGATCTTGTAGGTAATTTCGATCTACATCGATCGGTGGTGTTTGCATTCGATACTCTTAATAATTCGTAATAGCGCTTCTTTATCGTCAGCGAGGCGAATTTCTGTCGGAAAAAGTTAATTGTGTTTACCCGCACTCGGGTGAAATTGAAAATCTGCAATTTCAGTAGAGGCTATTATCTCAGGTCTAATTACGGTAGGTAATAGATTTCTCACGGACTTTTTCTCAATAATTTTAAAAAGTTATTCGGAAAGGTATTATGCACGCCGGCCGACCCAGATTGCATAGTTACACTTTCTGACCTTCTTTCACGGTTTACATTGGTAACATATAAAATGTGAAAAGCAGCGTTCAAAGTGAAGTGTAGTTCAGCTTTCCAAGCGGAAAGCTCGGCTCGAACCTATTCAATATTTCCAATTTATTCAAATTAAATTCCTCTCCCCTAATCTATATGGATCTCCAATAATTCTTGCCGTTCTTGCAGGAGTTCGCTTTTATCCGGCTCGCCTATGATCCGAGCGATAAGAATCGTCACAGTACAACTTCCAATGCCTTTACCTCATTTAGCATTCCGCGAATACGATCGGTAGAATACTTCAATAAAGTTCTGCTAAACACAATACGGACGCGCCTGTCGAGCAACTGATATTATAAACAGTGTTGGACATTGTCCGAAGAAAATTTCATGTCGATAACGGTCAAGAATAATTTGTGTCGCCAATTCCGCATATCCAATTCTCGTAGTAACATTTCCTTTGTACATTTTACTGTACGAAATTCGTGTACCAATATCTTGGAACAACAATGCAAATTTAATTCGAACAATTACTCGAATGGAACCGAACAACCGCGTTAGGACGTCTATCGCGTATCACCGCATAATCACAGGCGTGATCTAGGTTGCAGATGTTTATGCGATTTCTACGTCTTCTATAGTCTCCCGAGAAACTGGGACAAATAGAATTTCTTTCTGCACCGAAGTAGTCTCAATATTTTTCGAATAATATAAACGATATCGAGATTCCACGAAAGTCTCAATTTTATTATTCTTCGGAAATTTTTACGAACTATAAACTCATAAACGTCTGCAGTCGTTGCCATAGCGTCTTGCGCGTGCTTGAAAAACTTTTCCGAGAATCAGGGAGTTCTGTCGAAGCCTGGAATACTGGCAATGGAACATTGGTCTAAAAACGTCTGAATTTATGCGAGACTTCGTTGTCGAGGTTGCACAAAGGATAGGTAAAAAATTGTACTAAATGGTACTTTCCGTGAGACAGAATTCCATTTCATTATGTTAATCTCATTTGATTAAGGGGTTAATGTAAGAATCACTCAAAGATCGTCTCCCCGTTCCGCGAACATTTCGATCAGCAGCGACAATGTTTTCTTAGTCGTTGCTATTTTAACTCCTCGATTAAACTGAAACGAACGAAAACGTCGACGGTGTTCGTTCTGAGCAATTTGACAGAGAATAGTTTTTACATACCATTTAAAACGATCCGAAACTGTTTTAATGAATTCTGCCAAGTTTACAAGATCGATATCGTGGATCGCATCGGCTCGAAATTCTCGTCGAGAATTAGCGTCGAATGGATATCCCGGCTGGTCGGGATCTGGGTTCGTGGTCGTTGGAAAAGAGCCGCGGGAAACCCGCCTCGGCAAGATAAATCAGAGGAAAGATATTCCCGAAGGCGGCGCTTATCACGGCCAAATTAGATCTGTTACTTTGCGAACGGGCTCGCCGGGAAACAAGTACAGTCGGTTTCATGAATCGCATTACTCCGACGGCGAAATTTCTTTTACGTGCCCGATAAAGGATCTACCGGATTACGGGGGCGCGAACGATCCGAACGCGCGGAAACAAAAACGTACGGCGGCCCCTGAAGCTGGGAATAGCGAGCCGGGAGAACGAGGGGGTGGCCGGTAGAGAGGGAGAGGGAGAGAAAGGGGGGAGGGAAGAAAGGCGAGAGAAATTTTCAATGGTAGAACGCGGATAGATACCGCCCAATTATCTATATCGACAATCGATTGCGGGCCACTTCGGTCCACCAGAAAACCCCAGAAAACGAAAAGGGCAAGAAACGTACGGATGGCATAGAGCCGGTTGAAAAAGGGTTGACAGCGTGGCTCGGACGAAGGGAGACAGAGCTGGTGGTGAAGCCGGGCGAGGTGGAGAGGAGCGGGAGGTCGGTGCGCGTACAGGAATTTTTGGGCAGCAGTCGGCCTCGTTATGCTGGAAAATCTGAAATCGATTGGAGAGTACCACCCGGTCCGTGTCGGGGCGTCTGCGCGACGCAGACATCGACGCAGACGCCGAGGTTGCTCGGCGAGGTCGATAGCGAGCCCTGGTTAAACTCTGCGAACGAACCTCCACCGATGGCCCGTGAGGAAAAGGGCCGTATTGCCAGCCGGGATCAGGACTAGAGCGCACAGGGAGACACAAGGGCCGAAACCAGGAATACCGGAGGCCTAAGAGTCGGCGCAGCGGACCCAGAACTCCTTGCCCCTGCTCGTGCTACCCGCGCTAACCGTGCTACGTGCCCGATCCTTCGGCCTCCCCAGATCTCGACGAATTAATTACCGGCGATCCTTAGGCTTAATGGCAGCCCCCCGAATTAGGTCGGGCTGCCGGATCGTCTGACGCGGGGATCTTATCGTGTGTTTACCGTCGAGCGCGCTCTCTCTCTCTCTCTCTCTCCCACTCTCTCTGCTCTAGAAAGGTTGGTTTATGACTTATGCGGTACAGAACCTCGTCTATCCGAACCAATTTTTGGCTCCGAACCGAGCCTCCTGTATACGAACTACGATCACGATAAACAAGAAAAAAAGGACAGCGTACTTGTAACAGTAGCATTTTTATATTCATTCTAGCGGTCAGGTGCGCATTGTTTGCGTAATAACGACCTATAACGGTAATAATGTAATAACAATGTTTGTACATCGTTTAGACCAACAAATTTTCGGAGCTCGCATCAATCTGCGCGTTTTGGATAAACAGCGCATTATTGTTGCACGACAACAACCAAACATCAAGTTTCAAATTTCCCAGAGCCGGCGAGTTCGTTCTATTTGACCTAGTTCTAACTTTAAAACGCCATAGCCGAGCGGTCTATTGTCTTCCGATTTTAGATGTAAAGAAATCTCGTACACGGAGCGGGAAATTAGATTTTTCAACTGCGAGTATAAATGTTGTCGCGCCATTGAAGATTAAAATACGTTACCAAATTTAACTGTCAATATTAGTTTCGACGCCTGTTCCGTGCGGCAGAACAACGGATGGGAACAACTGTTATTTGACTTATACCTAGACTACGAATGTTCATGCAAATATAGATTTTCATAGACTAGTAAGTCTAGTTGATAGAAGCTAAAATTACACAGACAGCCGCTCGGGTTATCAAGAATCTATCAGAAGCAAAATGAAAGAAAAATAAATCTATATCTCCGATAGAGCCTCATTTAACGTTTGCATGAATATGGAGATAGCAGTAAAAACAAATATGCAGGTTGACGCGTAAGAATTTTCAGGTGAGTGGCAAATTATTCAATAAATGCTTAACAGTTCTTTTAAATAAATAATGAAGTGAATTTGACTCGAGTTATAAATGGTCGAATAACGAATATTTATTTATTCCTTACTCACGCTCGGATAACATTTTATTTGAATAACATTCATCGCTGCGTCGGGAGTGGTTTTACGACTCGAACGAGGGGTAGGAAGTTGCTCGATGAACGGGGGTAACAAGGTGGTACGTGTTTGAAGGTTTTCCTATGGGGTGTGTTGTAATTGATAACCGCGGGGAGGAGTAATCAGTGTTTGAAATGTTATCCGCTGTTCGAAGCCCTCGAAAGGTAATTGAAAAATGGGGAGAGTTCTACGTTGATGACGAAGCCGAAGGGAAACGCTTTCCACATCGGTATTCAGCCGAGATAGTATTTGTCCAATTAAACGAGATGTTGTAAGGAAATATAAGTTGGACATGAAAGGAGGTCGATCCAGGAATCCATTTCGGTTGCTGGAGAACGATTGATTGCGAAACGAATCACGTTTACCGACGTATGCTGCTCTATCGAATTAGAGTATAATTGACATGCTTGCTTTTAAAGTTACCGGTACACATACGGTATTCAACGTTCAAACTGCAAGAACATGAAGCTAGAATATTTTAGGACCATTTTGTTTGCTTAGTTATTCTAAAAAGAAATGTTTCAAATCGTTTTCACTGTCGTCACAAGCGTAGCTACCCTTAAGAACCCATCCTTCGTTTCAACATTTTCGCAGAGAATTCTCCCAGAGATTCAAGTCAACATTTATCTTTTGGTTGTCACATGTCCCGTTTAAGATAGCACATGTACCCGTAGAATTTTTATGGAAAGAAATGTTATTCTCAGGAATCTTTAAAAACTGCATTTCCATCGAACTATATGTACTTTCATATTTTACGAAGTCTATAGCAAAACTTGTACAGGAACGAGCTGCTCCAGTATATCTATTGAAAAAGGTAGCTGAAACTGTACCGTGTAACCACTAACTGAAATTGACTGCGGATTAAAGTTATTCTGATATTTTCGTAGAAACATTTCTGTTGCAACATTTGTGCAGCATATTCCTGGAAAGCGAATCAAACAGAATAAAACTTTTAAACTGCTGTCTGGCCAGCCGCAGAAATGTTTGTACACCTGCAACCGTTCAAAACTTATATAAAAAAGAGAAAGAGAAGTTTCAGATTACGTGTAATTTCGTGCAACAACGTTCGCCAGCCGAAAATCCCGTCGGTATTCATTACATCGCCGTGAGCAATAAAGCCTCGAGAGTCCGAGAACTGGTTAAGAGTGAAAACAAAACGTCGGGAAATTTCAATCCGCTCGCGTTGCGATTCGAAAATTCAAGTCGTTCCGAAATGGTTTTTCCACGATAGGAAAATCGATTGGCGATCGGTGGCGTGACGGGATCGAGGGCGCGGTTTCCGAACGATGGGGAACAGTTTTTCTTTGAAAATTTCCTGGCTCGCCAGTGAACAAGAAACGTGGACTCGGTTCTATCGGCGGAAATGCAAAATCAAGCAGGCCAAAGTTTCCGGAAACAGAGTCTCGGGCGTGATTTATCTCGAAGCCGCAAAATAGTTTGTTCTGCGCATCTTGGGAGTGATGAACTCGGCGTTGCCGCGAAAACTTTCACGGGACCAGCTTGCTGACATGCTTAGTCCCAATTCGCAGTCAGGAATTTGTTTATACTTTCAGCTCGGTTCCCTCCGAACACACCGCGAGAATCGCAGACATCTGCAACAACGCCTAACTCGTTGTTTACTCGGGAGTAATTCGACGCATCCGCAGCACTCGTTGCTCAGCAATACACCCCGCTACTGACAATAAACCAACGCTTTGTCTGCCGTTCCAGCTATCTCGAATGTTCCGTAAAAGCAACGTAAGTGATCTATGATATACAGAAAAATTGATTAGATGTTACGTCTTAAAGTGGACGTTTTGAAACGGAAATAGTAAATTAAAGATTTTCATAAAAAACGTATAATGCAGTTTTCGGTTCGGGTAATTGAGCACTTCTTAGAACTAGATGGCCTTGTTTGTGGATTTGGAACGTAGAAATTGAAGTCAGGTATTTAAAATGATTTGAAATGTTGATTTTAGATAACAAAAATTGAACAAAATATACTTTAAGCATCAAATTTCAAATACACTATGTTATCAGTGTCTTATTATAAGTTGTTAATATTTACCGGTAGATGGTTTTCGCTTTTGTTTGTAAAACTCGGTCGCTTCCTTGGAGATAATATACGTTACAAAAGTTCGCCTTTTTTTGGTAATGATGATGATGATTATGATGCTGATTATGATGTTAATTCTGTTCCGACGGGTGTACACGCCTTTAATTTAAACTTCACCAAACTCAACTGAACTCGACTTTCTATTTCTCACTGATGACTAAACTCATTAAAGACTCAACTGAACTCATTGACTTCTGACGATTGGCTGTCCTGATGATGAGTCATCCTTTTATAGATTCGTCAATTCATTGTTCTAGGATTAATCTTCTTAGGGAGGGTGCATCCTCATCAATTCTTCGTAATCATTTTTCTTCTTAATCTCTTGACTTCGTCTGCAGTTTGATCTGATGTTTAATTTTCTATTCGTATTTATTCATTTTATTCGTTCATTTCTTCTGAACTATCTTTTACATTCTTCAGTGATGAACAAATTTCGACGGATGTTCCATTTAATTTTACGCTCGCATTGTATATTTAATAAAATAGATTTCGCTGTGTTCTTAATTTTGTTCGATGAAGTTCTAAATTAAAGATAAGTTTGGATTTGAATAATTCAATATTATTTATTAATTATAATATTTGATACAAATAGAATAGAACAAATACGAAAAGAAATTCAGGGATTATATAATATATATGTGATTGATTTTATTAATTACTGTTCATGGCAGAACCACCGGACGTGACAATCGCTTCGGCGGCTAACAAGTTTAACGTTTCTTTATAATAAAATTCATTGTCGAATTGTTTCTAGACGACGTAAGGAAAACTGAAATCTACCATCTTCCGATTTTCATAAAATAACTTTCGAAAATTGGAATTTGCATATAAATTCACGACCTGGTTGGGTGCTATTAAAATACCTGTTTTATTGTAGAATGCTGTGGCCCATACTGAATTAAAATTCTTCAAGCCTTTTCTCCCTGGTTAGCGTTAATTGGAAACGTGCACTTTCTATTCGGGATTTAATCTGGTTACGCGTGAGAAGAAAAAGTTATGCTTCTATTTAGATTTTATTACGTAAATAAAATCTTTGACAGTGGTTTATTTAACATCTCTTTTGAAATTGCAGAACGAGCGATGTCAACTGCATCGTATTTTCTTTGGAAATTGAAAGTGTGCGCCAAAAAATAAATTCAGAAGCAACCCCTGTTGATTAATAGACATGGATTCACACTTCTGCATCATAATGCTGAATTAAAATATGAATTCCTGTCGCATCCATCATGCTCACCTGACTTCTTACGAACAGATTAGCATCTCTTCTCGGCCATTTAGAGCAATTTCTAAAGAATGAAATGTTCCGCATTCGAAAGAGACAGTACTTACAACATTCTGAAAATTTATCCACGGTTTTACGATGTTTGTGGTTTTTCTTACGTGTGTATGTTTCATTTCATCCTTCTTTGCTCATTATATTACGGTATGAGCGTATCATGTCGATATGCCAGTTGCAACATTCGCGATTTACAAAGAAAAGCAAAATAAAAAAATAATCTTGCCGTTCCGAGCATGATGTTTCTCCACCAGTGCTCTCCAATTATGTGAATTAACTGAAAACAAGTAAAAGCTCTAGTTTCTGTGTCTAAGGTCTCCATGGAAAAAGTCTCGATGCACTTTCCGCTAGAAGACCGATCCCTTAAAATAACATATCGAATTACTTGAAAAACATCTAGTCGGTAGCCAAGCTAGGTACTGCCTTACATTTTCAGCTTAATACAATGTACCGAGTTGTATTTGTAAATAGATTGGACGGGTCAGTTAGCCAAGTACTTTAGAAATATGTTTAGCAAAAATGTTTAAAAGAATAGTTTTATTCGTTCAAGTACTAAATATGAATTAGGACGAAATTATTTGGGAAAAACCCTTTTCTTCCAGAGGAAGAAAGAACACTGGAGTTCATAGTACTGCAACGTTCCTGCGTTTCTGTAAATATACGATAGCAAAATATTTTTTAGCCAACAAAGGATTTGCAGAGATTAGCCACTCACGTTATTCGGCGGATTTGGACTGCGCGGATTTTGCGATATTTTTTCAAAGCTGAAAAACGTCGTGAAAGCAAAGTTCAGACATTCACAAATTTAAAAGAGTTTAACGAGTGCTCTCAACAAGCATTCCGACCGCAAATTTTAAGAAAAATGTAGAGGCTTTGAATTAGTATGTGCCATACGGTTCGGCCGATTTTTATAGCTCGAAGTCGGAAAGACGCGTTCTTAATTGAATAATCTTGATTTAACTAGGTCGCGAGGATTTTGGTCGATATTTTTATCAACGTACAAAGTGTTCTGAGAATGTCGTACTCCCTTGAAATGGCTGAACCGCTCGTTTCGAGGAAGAAGGATAAAACAAATTCATTAATTGGCATCCCTTCCGCTTACATTGAACGCTGTGTAATGTTTAATTTGGGAGAAGGGAGCGAATATCCGGTGGATTTGCAGATTAGCCGAGGGATATGAAATTTTTATAAACATCCGCAGCAATACACGATTCCCTGGGTTTGATCAATATCATATTTGGGTACATACGCGCGGCCGGAAGTGTACCGTTCGCATTATTGATTTATCATTTGATATTACACCGTACAATCGTCTCGCGTTTCGACATCTGTTTTCTTTGCTTCTAGGTAGAAGTTACCTCTCTGCCCTCGGGGCCAAGTTTCTTGCAGCGCATCCGCTGCGTTGAGAAAATCCAGATGTTCTTTAAATTTGTTAGAAACTCCCGAACTTGCTTGTTTTTGAAGCATTTTAATGCTGGTAATTAAATAACGGCTAATTGCGACAGGCTCGCCGTAATCCCCAAACCCCGATGTTTATCGAAGTTCTAAATCGCATACAAACGACCCGGAACTTTTGTATCCAATTTGAAGTTCATCTTCAAGCTATCGAGAGTCGCGAAAGTTCCCTACGATTAAAACGAATTCGCTTAAACTTCATAATTTCGATAGAATTCTCGATGCATAAAGAATATACTCGGCACACTTCGTTTCTACGTATTTAGGTCGCTAGACGTAGGTACAGTCACTCCCATAATTGATCAAATGCACTTTAAATCAGGAGAAACTTTTTTACTAATGGGCCAAACGACTTCAGTTTTTTTTTGGTAAAACTGAGATTAGTTTGGTAGACGAAAATTTTCGAAAAATTGCAATTCATTTTTAGAACCTATTTAATCTGTTATTATTATTAGGTTCCCCGGAAAGTTCTTTTCGTTCATGTCGGCAGATAACGATCCAATTTTTAACTAATTGTAATTAACTCAATTTGATGAAAATATCTTTAAAATCATTCCACAGTGTCGAGATCTTTAATTCAGAAAAAAGAAGTTTTCTACTTTTAAAAACAGTAACATATTGTAATGCATTTTCAGACATCTCTCCTAGCACGGGCGGAAAATGCGCGATGACCCTAATTTCTTTAAAATGAAATGTTCTTTTTAAGAATTTCTTAGCAGCCCGGCTAGCTACGTGAGTGGAAAATGAAATAGAAATATTTATTTCGGCTTCGCGGACAGAAAGTCGTCTTTTTGGGGAGTTTTGTCGTATCGCTAAATATACATTACATATAATCACGTATCAAATTTTTCACCCTGCGTAAGTGAGAGAAACACTTATAAAATGTTGCTAGTAACAATTTCCGTAAATGTCTATCCCATTTCGAACGCATTCAATAAAATCACTAGTACTTGCGTTTTCACATCTTCAATTCAATTGTGTCAAATGGACATCACGAAGCAGTGAAAGCAAAAGCAATTTGCACAAATCAATACACCGAACTGGGCTTTACAATTTATCTGAAATTGACGTCAAAGGTTAAAGCGACAGAAATTCCAATTATTTTTGCACTGAACTAATATTTGTCAGTGCTCATTCAGAGAAACCAATGAAATTCTTAGTTTGTTCTTCGACAACTCTGATTCTCGTGATTCTCTGAATGAATTTTTAGTATTTTCTTACCAATCCGATTACGTACTTAAGTGGCACCCCATAATAATTAACAACGAATTTTGTCCAGCCAGACTTTGGTCCACAGTGCAACGTCGAATTTATTCACAAACGTTTGTCACACAGCTCGATTGATCCTGGCTTAAGGTAATCTTACAGCTGCGGTAAGAGAGAAAGAGAAAGAGCAGGGGCGGGGGTGGGAAGACAGAGAAACGTTCTGCTTCCTTCTCTAGATTTATAGCGTTATCGAGTAGAGGTTTCACGGGTTTGAAACTCACCTTAAGACGTCGATCCCGGCTCCGTGCTGAACCCCGAGACCGGTCCCTTATCCCGATTCTTCTTATATCCCACTTTACTCGACTGCGCTCGTCATCGGGACGCAGCGCGACGATTCGATTCGATGTCGACATCGATTTTCTCATAAGAGGACGCCGAAACGGATACTGGAGTGAACCGGGAGCACCGGGAGTCCTTGAATCTCTTTAAAAGATGCCTTCTTCCTGCCTTCCCTTATCTCGTTCCTTGTCCTTGGGGCCGAGTGCTCGACGATACCTCTTCTCCGAAGCAACCGACGAGCCGCCACAAGGTTTATGGTCGCACGGATGCGACTTCTTCGATACTTTCCCCAACACTTACCCCATATACACCAGCGTGACACCTCGCACGTTTCTTTGGTCGGGGGTTAATCAGAAACTACTTCCAACTGTATTTCCCTTGCAAACCTAGACGCCACACGTACATCGCGTCAATCACAACTGGAGGACCTGAACGTTTAAATAATTACTTTTGTCTTTGCAATTTCAACCAGAGTCAATTTTTGATTTATCTTTTCGAACCAATTTTATAAGTTATTTGCTAATAAATAACATTTACAACAGACGTTTTAGCGGGCGACTTTAATTTCCGGAAAACCCCGATTTTTTCGAAACAAGCATTTCTCTCTCCATTTCCAAAGCTGCGTCAATAAATATCAGGTGACTCACAAAGATTTATGGTATAACACACAGTTTCTACTTTGAAGAGCGTGTAACCAAAATCTCATGGAGAACGCGAAGAATTTTATTTTTGTTTTTTACGATCCAAACCCACATCGCGCAGCCGACGCTTCGACGTTTCGACCCGCGGATTTTCTGTTCCGTTTTTTAAATGTTTTTCCACAACGATACTCGCCCCCCGCCGATTTGTACGATGTTTACCGCGAGCAACGTCGACATACGGTAAAGTGCATCCGGGCTGAATGTCCTACTTCGAGGATGCGTGCCATATTGATTCGCGTTCGAAAATTTGCCCCGCGTGTATTGCTCGCGTCACGACCGCGAAATTCACGTGGAGTAAAGTGGCTCGCTTTGTGCTCTCGCCTCTCTACCGCCTTCTTACGATTTGTCGGGAGGTCGCGGTCGCTCGATGTGAATCTTTGCAAACAGGAGTTTAATGGGGTTTGATAAGAAGGAACGGATGTACTACACCGAGATTCTGCGTTTCTGGATCAGGGAGGTCTATTAATAGTTTCAATAATGACACAACAACTTTTAGTGACACTTCAGAGCAGAGTTGGACAAAAAATTAATCGCCGATTGTCGAATAAATTTATACTAAATTCATACTTTAGTATAATTATACTTTAAAAATTATACTTTTAAATCATACTTTAGTATAAATTTATAACAACGATTTCGTTAATCGCAATTAACGATCAAATACTTATTTATCGTTAATTGCGATTTACTATTAAAATTATACTTTACTCGTTAATTGCGACTAATGATTATTAATCGTCAATCGAATAATTGATTAATGATTAACTGTGAATTCTCCATCCGCTCTCTGCTCCCTCTCCCTCCATGTCACAATTTATGGATAGACCGTATGGTGATTAATTTCAACAATTGATTACATCAGTCTCCGAGTTTTCGATGATTTATTCGTTTAATCAACGATTGACGATTAACTTCATCAATCGATTGAATCAATCGCCGATTTTTCGAAGATTTCTTCGTTTAATCAACGATTGACGATTGACTTCACGAATCGATTGAATCAATAATTTCTTTTTTTAATCGTACACATTAATCAATCAATCATGATTAAAATTTTAATCGATTAATGCCCAACTCTGCCTCAGAGGCACCACTCGAGTGTTGAAGAATAAGTTTCGTAAACTATTTTATTCCGTATGTCGACCATTCTAACTTTGCTTCGTCAAAGTGAAACGTTGGCGAAGAGATCGAGCACGGTGGTGTCCGCACGAAAACTGATTCAATCAGCTGGAAACGATAGTAGGAGCAGCCGTAACAATTATCGTTATTTAGTCATCAGTATACACGGAAAGCTGTTGCTACCAGAAAATATACTTTCCAAGATAAGATACCATCAAATAAATTGTCCGCTTCGGCGGATATAGAGTAAATGAGTGGCCCGTATCAGGGTTGGGCATACACAAATCTGCAGGTGAGTCATGTCTGTATCAGTCACGGGTGTGACCGCGATAGTCTCGAATCCGAGTACAGTGGACCCAAAAAGTATTCAAACACCGAATTTCCGATTTTGGAAAACTTGTCAAGTGAAACAAAAAATATTTGGTGCAATACAATAAATTTTAGTCAAGTGAACATTCAAACGTACTCGTTTATCGAACAGATTATGTTCCTAATATATTCTTCAAAGCTAAAACGGTGCACGTACATGTGTATGTACACGGATGACACATTTTTTGTTCAAAGTTAAATATTAATTTTTAAGATAAGAGTTTCAGTGTTACAAGTTTAATTAAGTTCTTCGAGATACAAAACCGCAGAAGGAGTAGGTCCTGTGGTAAATCCTGGCTCATGAGTTTCTGTATGATTAAAAAAATATCTACCCACGAGATTTCTATTAAGAAATTTTAATAAATATTACTTTAATCAAGAGATTTACGTTGATACATCATTCGCGCTGTGTAGACTATAAAAATTATACTTTTAGAATACCTAAGATTCTAAAGATCTATTCCGAGAGATAAAAATAACTTCATCATTGTTTTCTGAGTTTAAAGTTTACGTAGTTTATATATCAAACACGTTATTTGTTACCACATTTTGCTGTAATATTTTATTCATCTCAAACGAACTGGTATTCCACGTTGCACTACCTCTGCATTCGTTCCATGTAGTAATAGCGGTCAATGGTCAGACGCGTGATACAAGCACGATTGAACTACGTGTAACCGACTGATATATTTGGATTGCTTGCTTGCTATCGCGTTTCATTTCGTTCATACACTGAAACAATTGCGCATTTTATGAATAAACCAGAATTTTTAACTCCTGATTTAAATTCTGATGCTGATAGACGATTTTCGTAGAAATGAGAGTCGAGAATTCCGTTTCCTGTAGTAGTAATTCTTCCACATAACAAACAGCCGGAAACTGTGCTAATCTTTTCAGGTTTTGCACCATCAGATGAATGATCTTAGTTGCAGCAATAACAATAATATTCAACGCGCAGCAAAAATAGATTTATACAACAATTGTATATGCCTTTCTTCTGTATTCGCGTTGTCCGAAACTCGGCTAGCTGAACTGGAAGAAGAAAGACCGAATTTATCCAGCCGACTCGGAGAGCCACTCTGAATATCAACCTGAGAAAGAATTCGTCGATGGCCTGAATAGCTCAATCTGTTAGGACAGTTGTCCGGCAAACAAAAGATCTGAGCTAGAGTCCCGGACAAGCAATCCAATCGGCAGTTTCTTCTTCTCTCGAGAATCTCTTAGTACAGGTCGTTCCGTTTCTATGTAGCACGGTGCACGTCGTCGAATATTAAATCGGAAGAAGAACAATAATCGTCTGGCACGTTATGTTCAGGCACGACAAAAATTCAACGATGTTCGAAATTATCGCGAGCCCAGCCTTCTACGATATTTCACATTCCTCAAATAATTTTTCCACTAAACTATGCTACGGAACTTTCACGAACTGCTCCATTAACACACCTTTATTGTTTAAACCTCGTACCGTTCCTCAGAAATTTCAGCCCATTAGGTTGGCTAGTGAATGAACATAATACAATACACGAAATTGAACTAGTAATGAACGATCCACATTTGCATCGCAAAAAAAGAAAGCGAATGGGAAATGCTATGATCTATGTCTCTTTCTTTACAATTTCACAGTTTCACAATTTTCTACTTTTCAATTTTGCAATTTTAGAATTTTACAGTTTTACGATTTGCGGCTTCTGAATTTTATAATTTCGTCGTTTCATAATTCTCTACTTTCCAACATTAAAATTGACAATTCTAGCATTTCCCACATTCCTTACAATTCAAAATTCGAGTTCCCCTAATTTTAAACTTGACATTTCCCTCAATTTAAACTTGAAAATTCCTTAAATTACAGTTTTACAATTTTCTACTTTTCAACTTTAAAATTTGACAATTTTTCAATTTCTTCTTTACCCAGTCCTGCATCTTTCCAAATTTACAATTTTACCATTTTCAACTATAGAACTTTAGCATATTAAAATGGAAATCGTTCGATCGATCAACGATCCTGGAACCTAGGTGACCTACCGATAATTTGACTGAAAAAATTTTTCTTACGTGTTCTTGCGTGTTGGAAAATCATATTTCTAATAACTACACTGCACATTTGGTGCACTTAAACTTTTAGGAGAAAAACATTTCGAATACACCTACTTTCGATAATTTCCTTCGTGCCGCCTCGTATTGTCGCAATATTCGCGCATTGGGAAATAAACCCGTATTATTATTACATTGGAAGGGTTAATGCATCCACAGCACGCAATAATACGGAAATAAAATCTGGAATACATTCTAACCGTTTACATGTTATTTTTCTGGAATAACGTCTCGACAAGAGAAGTTCAGTCGAATATCTGTTTTCGTAATCCTGTTCACAAAAATTCTACGTTCACATGACAATCTATTAATAATTACAACGTTGTCACGCGCCGTTCAATCTACACTGAATTATTGTGCAGCAGAATTTGATTTATTTCCAACGCGGATTCGCAGAAAAATTGATGAAATATAAACTCCAATAAAATAGAATACGTTTCCATTTTACTTTGAATTTACCGAATCCATTCCCAAAGGATATTCAATTTTATTTCACGTCAGTATCTTGAAATATTATTACCGAAATTTCAAGTTGCATACAAGCGTTTGAAAACTTTTCATTCGAAATAGACGGGAACCATCAATATTATTTCTCATTGTTAACAATTCTATTGGTAAAAATTATTATAATACTTATATAAATAAATAGAAAACCACGCTCGGTAGCAGTGAAACTTTTTGCAGTCTAGTAATCAACGATCAAAATTTACGACACAGACAAGGAGAGCGTATTGGAAATGCTATGAACAATGTCTCTTTCTTTGCAATTTCACAGTTTTACAATTTTCTACTTTTCAACTTTAAAATTGCACAATTTTAGCATTTCCCACATTCCTGACCATTTAAAACTTAAATTCCCCAAAATTTAAACTTAATATTTTCTTTGATTTAAACATTAAAATTCCTTGAATTTAAATTTGGAATTTCCCACAATTTAAACTTGAAAATTCCTTCACATTAAACTTGAAATTTCCCTCAATTGAAACTTGAAGTTTCCCTCGATTTAAACTTAAAATTTCTCTAAATTACACAGACTCACAATTTTCTATTTTTCAACTTAAAAATTTGACAATTTTTTCAATTTCAGCATTATCCAGTCTTGCATCTTTCCGAATTTATAATTTTACCATTTTCAACTGTAGAACTTTAGCATATTCAAAATGAACTTAATAGTAAGCGTACAGGGTAGGGCAACAACTATGTCCACTGTGAATATCTCCTTTGTTTGTAACAATACAAAAAACAATTGTCTTTCTTCTTTGGATAATATCTCGTCAAGTGTTAAGTTTAGGACATACGAAGGTTAACACTTTCATACACTAAATTTGATACTCTATCGGTCTATAGTATAAAAAACAGGACATTCCATTTAAAAAAGTGGAGGTGACCTTCAAATGTCCGAAGTACCTCCACCTGAAAAAAATTATTATCGCCATATTACAGCCCCTGTTGTCTCATGCATCTTTTGTTTCGAAAATTTTTCTGCTGCTATCATACTTTCGGAGTTATTGTAGGTTACTGCCTCACCCTGTAGGGCACAGCTGGCAGCGACACGAAAACGTGTAACGCGCTTGCCTCACTCACCGCTCTTAACGGAGAGAAGAGGGGATACAGGGCGTAACCCCCACTTTTCACCGTTACGCTTTTCATGTCGCAAATTCCGCGACGCGAATTCGGCTTACACCCTGTCAAAAGAAGTTTCACTTCAAAAGATCTGTTTCCTCAATAACAGGAACCTTGCATGATCAGAAATAGAGACATCGGCCTTCCTCTTTTTATTTAGAAATTCATTTTCGGTTTCCACAGCTCGCGTTCGACGTGCCATTTCCTGGCATCGAATTTATCCGAAATTTCACATAGATCATTATTTTGTGAAATGTAGAATGCGTAGCAGTGCTGAAGATTCCGTAAAAAATAAGACGTTTAGCCTAACGTCACAGGTCACGGTCCGCTTTGGATTGGTGTGCGGTAATGATACGTAGGTGTCGATGGCGGACTGGTTGAAATGCTCCTTTTAAAAATTCCGTAAAACCCTTGAAATATTAAGGTCTCGCTAATAGACGGTCTATTTCGAAATGAGGTCGCCGGCGTTAAAGTCAAACTTCAAGAATTTCAGCCCCGACCGTCGCGCGCCGCATCGTTTCTCCTTGCTTGGCGAAAGTCTTGGCCGGCGCGGCGCGGCGCAGCGTGGCGACTTAAGGCTGCTACTATTTCAAAGTCGACGTTTACACGACAGCTGTCGAAGACAGGGATGCGCCAGTTGCCCACAGAACGGCCGAGCCAACCTCTTTCTAGGTCTAGCTAAATTTTTGAACAGAGTCGTGTTTCAATAGACACCGTGTGTTTTCCAGGAGAGGTATTCCTTCCCGGTCGAACACCACCATCCACCGACCCCTCTTCGCCCCACCACGATTTTAAAACGCTCCTCAGTTTTCTTTTTTTATTTGTAAGCATTTAAAACCCATCTGAGTTTGTTTTAAGTAAATACATTTTAAGTAAATGCAATAATGTAGAATACAGGAATAATACAATAAGAATTCCATAATAATACAAGTGGATATAACAGCAATGTCCGTTAACGCTAAATATGTAGGTTACAGTTTTGGAAAAAGGAGTGGATGCTAATGCAAGCTTTGATATTTGGCTTTGTTATAATTGTGTCTATATTAAGGGGCAGTTGGAGGCCCATACTAAGTAGGGTATTTATTAGTTTCCATCTTTATGAATTGCACTATTCGCATTGCCATATTGTGTGATCCAGGGTTTTACAACCCTGATTGCATTTACATTAGTTATCATTGATAACACCTACCCTTTCTAGTGAAGCAGCTAGACTCCTCATCTTTCGTTTCTGTTTTCTTTTGACGGTCTGGTAATTGTTTTCCGGCTCGACGACGGGACGGGACGTACACGCCACGCGCACAGCACGGGCACACGCAAATGAATCCGTGGCTCTGCTCGCGGGATTTTTCACCCCCCGCCCCCGGCTCCGGCCAATTTCGTGATAATGCAATTCCCGAGTCCTTGGCAGACAACAACGACGGTAATTCGAAAGAATGTCCTTCCTTTCGTTGCCAAACGTCTTCGTACCTCTGCACGGATAATGTTCGCAAATTGCTCGTGACGCAATTCCGCCCACCTGCCGACAGCCTGCGCGAAGGTTTACTGTCGACACTTTTCCGCGGGAGGTGACAAAGTCGAATGTTTCACCGGATATTGTGTCAGCCCGTCCGGCAGTTTAGTTTTTCGGCTGTTGTCGTCTGTTCGGAACGGTATGGCACGTACAGTGGATCCAAAAAGTACTTATACGCAGCATTTCATTTCAAATTGTCGATAAATATTCCGTTTTGTGGATCGTAACGAGTTCATATAATAAGTTCCAATAATTTTTCCCATCCATCAAATAAACACTCAATGTTTTAGAATTATTGAATTAAATATTTTGAATGTCAATTGTTTAGCATAACAACGAATGGTATATAAGCAAAAATGTCTGGGTGTGGAATGGCACGTTTGAATTCGTATTTACCACCTGGTATCTATTTAAGAACTTTCGATCACTGTGTCTGATTGGCTGTTTGTCAATATACGTCGTTCCTGTGTTTTCGCATTGGTTCTCTCCTAACATTCACATCTTTAGTCTAGTTCCTATCAGCATCCTATCCAACACATTTAAATACTTAATATAGACAGTTTATACATAGCAAGTATGGTGAAAAATTATTTCGTGGTTATTATTGATTTTTTGAAACACTTAGTACAACATTCAATATTTCTCACACGCAAAATTTCTCTTGAAGACGATCCATACTCGGATCAAAACGTTAAAGAAAATTTTATAAAATCTTCTATAAATTCTCAATATTTAACTCATGATCATTTTCAACTAGACAACTTCGGTCGAGCCAAATAGGTATCCTCGTCCGCAATACGTCGAAAGTCGGTATCGAGTCAGTAGGCAATATCTGCTCCGACTTTCGGGGGACCCGTTTCGCTGTAATTGTTACTACGTGATCATTGTTTTCGCCAAAGGGAAACAGGATTGAGTTTACCTTTCGCGTACAAACAGAGCTTTCAACGGATTTTAATCGCGCGCATTGATGCAGCCCGCGCGTCCATGTGTTTTTAGGGGTTATTTCATATCTGCCTTGGAGGCAACATGTTTGCTTACAAGCTTTCGCGTCCATTTTCCGCGCGCTTGGCCACGTCCGATTCGATACCCCGGAACATTTGAAAACGTAATGTCCGGCCGGCACAAAAATATACACGGTCGAACATTATTTCTAAGCGATAGTTTCGCGACACAATGCGACGCTGTCGCATTTAAGCGAGACACCCTATACAGAGCCCGACAGTTCGAAGTTTCTTTTTTTTTTTTAAATAAATCAGGTTATGAAGATGTTACACAGTGGTCTGGATCAAAAAATTTAGGGACATTTGACCAAAAAGTCGACTTTTCGAAATTGAAAACTAATGAATTTGCATTGCTTTTTTAGCGTCTATGGACCTCGAAAATGAAGAAATTAATGAAATTGAATAATTATTTTAGTTATTATGCTCATTAAAAGAGCGTATAGGAAGTAGCATATTTCACCAGGCAAAATTGGTTAAGTTCTTTGCGATGTCATCATTGTGTCGTCCCATATTTTCTCTTAGTTAGTATTTTTTGTATGAAATAGAGCATCCCTTCCCAATCCAATAATATATTTAAAAGATAATGCTAAATGATACATGGCAGATAAAAAAATCTTGTATATTTGTCAAAGGATAGCTTTTTTTCTCGAAACTTCCCAGGCTCTAACAAAGAGGAATTTTTTCGGTACAACTTCCTTTGAATAACAAGGAAGTTCATATATCATTTCCTACTTCGTGTCACTTTACAATTTCTAGTTCTTTAAAGCCGACAATTATCTGAAGAGGCTCAAGACACAAGACATGTATAATAATAATTCAAATAATTAATATACAAAGAAATTATAAAAACTTGTGTAAACTGAAAATATCAATAAATAACTATTTAAATAATAAATATATAAGGTCAAACACAATAGAGAATACAGAATGACAGAATCGAAAAATAACAGTTATAGAATCAAAATAACCTGAATCAATACAATTATATTTAGTAACAGTCATAACATCATTTCGGTTCTTAATAACTGTTTCGAGAACCGGAACCGATCCATAACAGTTTTCATTTCCTTGAACCGAGTACTCGGGTAGCCGACTATCTCATGAGATACCCGGATATTTTTGCTTTACCCGGGTGTCTCATGGGTACCCGAGTACCCGGGTATCTCATATACTCGGATAAAGGTTCTAGCTCTAGTGGCAGTACGATAGGGAGAGTTATCATGATGTAGCATTGAAGCATCCGCATGCCCAATTCCTTTTGTTAAAACATCGTGAACGCTTTGGGTGATTCGAATTTAACGCGTTAACGATCATGCCGACTATCGAACGTCGATCATATTTCACGAGGGGGCCCACTTTCGACGCGTTCACTGACGCGCACGTTAGAATGCCATTTATTTTATGCTCTCGATGAAATATTCTCCGCTATACGTGGGATCTTATCTTCATCAAATTCGCTCTTATAGCGGGAACATCAAAGTCCACAGTTACACATTAGAATTCGATTGGAATAGCCGAAAAAGACGAGGCGAAAGTTCGCTGAACACTTCGGCTCTCTCGTCACCGATATATGGGTGACACAATTTTTCGGCCAGACTGGAAAATCAATTTTTGTAGTGATATATCGAACGATATAAATTTCGCCGGCGACTATCGATGCAAGAAGGTGAAAGGAGCTACCGTTCTAATAAATTTGAACTTTTCAGTTTCTGTTCCATGTAATATACTGTTTCGATTTTGCTGGATCTTTACGTGGCCTGGTTCGCCTGTAAACGTATTAATCGAGAGTTCCTTTCGAGGAACTAATATTTCTGAAGTTCGTTCGTAGTTTGCGTAGTCTGTCTGACCAACGCCTGTTCATTGTACTAGAACACGGTATCTCGTAAAATCTGGTAACAGAAGAATTCCGTTAGACCATTCGAATCGGTACGATAGTAACGAAATAGATTGTTATTCACTTTTGTTAATTACTTTGGTCTCTGCGAAGTTACACACTCTACAATATCACGAAGAACCCGCGGTCCCAGTGGAATTCGTATCACAAAGGAAGCGAATTTTATTCAGTTTCTCTGAACGTGGGTACTGTCCAATCAATATTAGTGTAGAGTCGATCACTTTGACACAGAAGAGGAAACTACTTTTTACGTTGACCGAGTGGACTATATTCCCAGTGAAATATGTAAAATGCACGGTTCAGGGTGACTCTAGTGTGTACAACTTATCTTTCGACGTATGTTACTTGCACTTCACCGGTATTGTTGCGTGTTGCATTAACGTAGAAAAATATTCTAACCTGGCGGTGACAAGGCTGACAAGGGGAAAATCGAGCTGACTATCGCGTGGCCAGTCCTTTTACAAATCACCCTTTACCGCTCGCTACAGATGTTTGCGGGAATTAAATGTTAGTTTAACAAAATATAGATGAGAAAAGAATTTCGCGACCTTGAAATATATTGTCAAGGACCTCGCCTACACTGAGCGATACTGGAAGAGCTTAACGGACGGCCGGGATTACGAACAACCGGACATTGACTGGTGCGCGACGTGTTCAAATTTATGACATATCAATCAGCATTGAATTCGGGACGCGTTAATGAAAAATGCGCGGCGATAAATCAAAATCCGGTGGTCGAATTGCAATGATAATTCATCAACAGCCGGGAACACGCTCGCATTGTCTCGAAAACAAGCTGCAGTCGTCATTAACACGACTGCTCCGATCTCGACTTGTGCAGGGTGTGAAGAAATTAGTTTAATCCGTGGTAGGACAGGCGCTGCAATGCGAACAGTTGGTGACGTTCTCTCCGCTGGTCACGAACAATATTGAGGCGCTACGGGTCCATTCGGGCCTTAGGTGGTGGGGTTTTAGAGGGTATGGGTAGGAATACGTGAAATTAATCGCGTAGTCCCGTTTCCCCGACATAACATAACATCTGCTACGGCATTTAATCCAGCAATGGCCGAGTCCTTCGCTATTCTCTCCAAACGTCATCTGAGGAGGGGCTGTGCGTAAAGGACATTTCTCCACCGCCCTAAAACAAAAAGAAAAAGAAACTTTTCTCGATTGCATCGTATTCTGCTCGTCGCGCGTCGCGAGGATGAAGCCTCCGTCCAGGGATTCGTCTCGCCGCAATAATTTAGTAAATAAATTCCCACGATTTTGAGGAACTGGCTCCGGGAGTATCGGCGAGAAAGGGAAAAGCCGGAGAGAAAGTAGCAGCCAGTCGGTTGCAAAACGTTTCGCCGGCGTTTTCCCTCTTCTCCCTTTCTTTTTCATTCGCGTCGATCCTCCTCGCGTGTTCGTGCGGTCACTCCGGGCTTGTTTACGACGGGGGCACCGAAGCGAAGTTCGCCACGCCGCTGCGCTGCGCCGGCGATGGTGATAGTGATGCTGGGCGATGGCGATGGTGGTGCTGGCGGTGGTGGTGGTGGTAACCCGATATAACTCCCGACCCTAGCCACCCCTCTCGACACGTTTTCCCGAACAGGATGGCTCGCACCACCACCGGGGCACAAACTCGCACACCTATAAACCACTTGCTCACCACCGCGAGCACCACCCTCAAGCCTCTGCGGTTCATGAAAGCTAACTATCTTCTTGTTCTTCCACTTCTTCCGCCTCTTCCTTTTTCCTCTCTGTCTTCGGCTTCCACTACCCCATCCCTCCATCTTTTTCACAGGGTTCCTGCTACTTTTTCTTGTTCCTGCTCGCCCTTTCTACCTCGGCGGGGGTGGATCGAGCCTGTGAATTAGGTAAATGGAACAAATTGGTTTCGGGGCTTCGCGTTCGAGGTCGCGGCGAGTTTGTTTACTTGCGCGTCGGACACTCGCGAACTTCGGTTTCGTTTGCCAAGACATTATTCCTCGGTTACTGCGGATTTCGTCTGAGATCCGTTCGATGCTCCCGATACTCACGGAATGCGTGCGAAACCGTGCATTTTATTATTCTTCTATTCGAGCGTTATCAATCTCCTTCCATGTTATTTTCCATTGAGTTTATTACATTTCAAATACGACGATGTTCGAATTCAATATTTCTTGACTCGATTCCATTACTCCGAAAGAAGGTGTAGTACCAATATCACGGGGGAGGTTCGAGTGCATTTTGTATTCGACAATGTACGGAAGTTTGTATTCCCCTAAGGAATTCGATACAGTTTGCGCTAAGTTACAACTTTCCGAATAAACTATTTGCATACTTTCCCGGGGCGGCACACACCTACGAAAATATACCTTTTCTCTATATTTCCCGCGAAGTAAAACTTCCGGTAGGTACCGTTCAAGTTCCGCGCGTAACGCGACATCGCGACTGCAGCATCTGTTGCGCCGAAGTTTTTGGTTAATATTTCTGTAAAAAACATCGTTGAATGTAGCCGGGACAAGCTTTCTTACTAGCTTCTCCCGTTTACCCGCGTTACCTCCCGTTGACATTTTGGTTTCCGCGACAATAAAACGAAGAACGCGCGGCACTGTAATGGAAAAACTTCCCGTTCGGAGATCCTAAAATTGCCAATTTTAAGGGAACGCGGAGTTAACTTCTATTTTTTTATTCGGCCATAAACGTGAAAGAGCCTTTATGTATCACGATTTAATAAAACTTAATCGTTTCCCTTGCGCTTGTTGTCGGCGACGGAAATACGACGAAGCTGGAAAAGAGAACTGCTGGAGGAGGTTACCGCAACATTTTCCATTAAACATTGCAAATGTAACCGCGACGGAGTTACAACTGAATCGAAGTAATATCTGAACACTCTTTAAAGGACCATTGTAAAGGATTAGAAGATCGTAGGAGAATTTACTTAAATAACGGCACCAGCACTTTAAGTTAAATTTCAAACGACAATAATCAAATGTCCAATTTATTAAAAAAAAAAACAAATTACAGGAATCCGTCACAACTTATAATTAACTTAAAACTAGAAGAAAATAGAGCGTAAAAGAAACTAGAGAAACTAGAGTCTAGTGTATGCTGGAAACTAGATGGTCTGACAAGCGCAGAGACCTTTTTGGCGAAGTTTCGCTCAAGCGAAGCTATAGTTCATAGCGCACCGTTTAAAAGCTCAAGCAAAGCGGCAGTTTTAAGCAACTGTTTTAGCAAAGAAAAGATAGTCGACCAGAGAAGCGCAATGGCCTATTTAACCGGCCAAGCGAAGCGGCAGTGCGTAAAGTGACGTACAGATAACAACCGACTTTTCGGCAAACACATATGCCCGAAGAGTCAGAACAGCAAAGGAAGAGGTGTTTTGGTTTTGGAAACCCCGCCACACAGTGGTCCGGAACGAAAAATTTCGGGACATTTGTGTATAACTTTTATACACAAATTTTATACCGATATTGACATGAGGTTTGAACTAAAATATATTATAAAATAATCTCTTTTTTTTTCGAATAATACGTGTTAGAATATATTTTTTGTTTAATTTATTAGTTAGTCGTTTTTATAAATTATTATGTAGTCGTTGAATCGGTTGCTTTCCTTATTAACATCATTGTATAATAATATTGTATGATAATATTTTAGGAGTGCATATGAAATCTCTTTCTAACCACTCTTTATTACGATGAAGAAATTTTGATTGAATTGTAAAAAAGATATCCTTTGACAAATATGGAACATTTTTTTAATCTGTCATGTATCATTCAGCATTATTTTTTAAATATATTATTATTAGTTATTACTAAAAAAAATATATGATTTCTTATTGAGAAGGGATGCTCTACATTATACAAAAAATACTAAGAGAAAATATGGGACGAAACGATGAGGACATCGCAAAGAACTTAACCAATTTTGCTTGGTGAAATATGCTACTTTTAAAACGCTCAACTTTAAATGATCATAGTAACTAAAATATTTATTCAATTTCATTATACATTTCATTAATACAAATTCATTAGTTTTCAATTTCGAAAAGTCAATTTTTTAGTCGAATGTTTCTAAATTTTTCGATCCGGACCACTTGTGCGGCACCTCTCTCTCTCTCTCCCTTAGCCTATAGTAATCGCGTGTCGCCGCAGAGCTCGCGCGATCTGCAACAACCATACACGTGAAATAAAGAAATCTTCGCTTTCCGAGCAAATAAACTGGATCGTTTACAGCGAGCTCTAGCCGAAATTTTGCTTTGTCTGAATGTTTTTGGACACGGTCGGCGCACGTACGAACCGGCTCACTAAAGCAAGTAAGTGTTCTACAGCTAACGAACGTGGATGCTGATAAGGGTTAATCAAGTCGGAAGACTTATACGACCATGATCGTAACGTTCCGAAGCAGTGACACGCTCTCGAGTTCCGGAGAGTCCATGGCTGCTGAACTTTCTGCAGGGCGTCGCAGAATCTGCTTGTTATACTTCCGCGGCAGCCGGCTGGACGCAGTGGCAAATTTAGTTTAGGATTATAACTTTTCCGAATACAAACTGGTAATGTTTCGATAACACGTGCCCGGACATTCTGATTAATGAATGCTTCTGGGGTCATGGTGATAAAGTTACAACGCACGATTAGTGTTTTCGTCATGTTCAATCGCCTGCGTCCGATGCAACGCGTCGCAACTTTATTTTTGGAAATCGTCGGGCGTTTTCCCTGTTGTTCCAACCAATCGCAAACTTATTTTGAAAATTCTTTTCTCCGGTCATATGGAAAACAAATTGTTCTGACTTCTCGAAAAAACGGACCAATATTAAAAAAGTTATCGCCCATTGGAAACTGTACATTTACGGAGTCCGCGCTTCCATAATAAGTAGAAGTGATAAGTAATAGACAGACAGGTTAAGTCTCAGTTCTCCACTGAAAATTTCATTTTCTCAGCGAGTAAAGCTGGCGGGAGAAAAATTTATTCTATAACTTCGATTTCAATAAAGTCGCTTAACTAGCCAACATTTTTTAATAAGCTCTGGTGCATTATGCACCCGCGGTAGTTAGTTGAACGGGTACGGTATGCAGAGCAGGGTAAGCCCTAATTATATGAAACCAGTCTGGTAATCCCGAAATTCGTTTCGATCGTCTGTTCTTCGTCATCTTTAACTTCACTGGAAAAGGCAAATTCTGGAAAATCCTAATTAAAGTTTGATCCTCCCAGGGCCGTGAACTAATAACACCTACCGGGCTTAGAACTCTCCAAAACAGTAACGTTTCTATATCGTGAATGAAACATCGTTTAATCCTTGTGCATCCAATGGATCAATCGCATTCGACCGGAAACTCTGCTCGGTATAAATTATTTAAAACGATTGGATCCGACGAGGTACTATTTCGAACTTACAAAGTTCAAGCTTTGTTTTAGAAGTTTTCGTCTGGAGAGTCGACGGTGGTCGTCCCTGAAATAATTTTTGAAAAACGTGGCAATATCTCAGCGGTCGTAAACACGGGGTAGAGTACGAGGTCCATGAATTACGAGTAAATTTCGTAAAAAGCCGACCGGTAGCTACGTAGCTGTTTCGTGGCAGATAACGGGACCGGGGCGAAGATTAAACAGATTCAGGAGATCACGGGGCGAAAGTTAAATTCCTGGCTGCTCGGAACCTCGACGCTTTTCGTTCTTTCGCAAAAATATCGGCGTTGGGCCGCGAAGTTGTTCGCGTTCGCTTACAAAAAAATTTGCTCGTTGACCCCCCACCCGTTGCTTCTCTCGTACCCCAGGGCAGGACCTACCCCCTTGGGTCTGTAATTTATCGTGGCGCAATAACACAATTTAAACGACTTCCAGCGGCGCGGCGTGCACGGAAGACTTGTTCTCGGAACCCTGCGAGCGATTCACCGTCCCGCATCTACTTATGGTATCACGAACGCGATGCAGGCGCGGTACGTCACGCCGTCGGCGCACTTAGTTTTAATGTATGCAAAGCAATGCGTGTTTCCGGAATTTTCTGCGCGGCAGAACTAGACGTTGAATAGGTGGGAACTGAATTTTCTATATAGGAAGTCATTATAACCGACCGTTCACCCGAACTTGTCCCGAAACTTCGCGGCTCCGCGGAACGCCCCCCGCATTACCATATTCGCGCCGTTTATGCCAATTATTGCATGAAATTGAAATCGCACCTCGAGGAAAACTCCGCTCGGCCCGCAACAGTGCTGCGATATCGCGACCGCCGCTCGGTGGCCGCAAATTGGCGTCTCGTGGACAAAATATTGATAATTATTTACATTAGCGGCTTCCTCATCGATTTTGATGACCTTAAAATATGTTGTCAAGGTCATCATTCTGAACAACTTTTTCCTATACATGTTCCGCCGCTCGACTTCAGTTTTCGAGATATTCGCAAAAAACTATTGCTAATACCGTATTGAATTTTTCGTATTCCTCCACGCTCCGTGTCAACGTAAGACCGTTCGGCGAGGCGTTTCTTTACATTTTGCTTCTAAACACGCTGTGGACATGAGAGAGATAACATGGTCTCACTCTGGTCATACATACATAGGGTAAGTTTACAGTTTTGAAAGAATACTTCTGGACTTTCGTATGCGTGGTCCCTCCGCCCCCTCCACGACCTAACCACAACTCATTCTGATCGCATAATGTTTGCATTGCAGCTGTCACCCGGAATTTGAACTAGAATGGAAAAATCATACGAATAGAATGAGTTGTGGTTAGCTCGTGGAGGGGGTGGTGCGACCACGCATACGAAAATCCTTTTATATATATGTTGTATATTGTATACCTGTGGTATTCATTTTGTGTTTGGTTAGAAACGCCGTTAAGAAATCGCGTATACTGATATACGAAAATCCAAGATAGAAAATTCAATACAGTATAATGTAATGTAATACAGTAATTCAATACAGTAATGTAAATAATTACCAAAATATTATCCGTTGTCGAAGTAAATTAGTCGAAGAATTCTCTACAACCAGAATTTCCATTTCGAAAGACAATTTGTGACTCAGACTGGCTTTTTACGATTTTGGCCCACTGTGCGCGATTTAGCTCTCGCGTTTTCTGATATTTAGCATGCGCGATACCGATTCCCACTCTCTGCGTGAGAGGCATCGCGGTTGTACCGATAAATCGTCTGTCTGCCGTGTGCCCAACCGCGACAAAGACAGAGAGCGTGCCTTATCGCTGCTACATCGTCTGTTCCGATAATGGTACGATTGAAACGGAATTTATGTGACGCGAGACCTTGCGGAGCTTGATTTTAGGGCTACGCTTAAATTGCTTGTAAATTAAATTTCTATGCGACTGGACTGAAATTTACGTCGCTCGAGGATTTAATATGGATCAGATGAATGTTTCGTAATCGACAGAAATTATGATAAGTATTGCTGACTTTTGCTGTGTCGGATTATTCGAATGATCCTATCAGTCACCTAGGTCTCCCGCACCAATATGTCCTCGCGCAAAATTCCAAAAATAAATAACCAATGTGTGTTGGTATCAGCGCACAGGTTCGATCAAAACCAAAAAACAAGCAATCTTGCAATTAACAAAATCCCAACGTTTCAATCCTGATGTGGATCATTTTCAAGAGAAGAATTTTTAATTCATCCAAAAAATTACTAACACTATAATATGTGTTAAACAAATTAAACAATACAAAAGTAACAAAAGTAACACTTTGTCGGGCTTGCTTTAATAAAAGGTTAAACATGAAAAATTACAGAATGAAACTGACACATTGCCGGTAGCAACTGTACTGCAACCATGTGAAGGTTAAGAAATGAAAACAGTAGATACATAAAATTGTTTTTTTTTCTATATTCAGGAGTTACCAATAAAATTGCACAGTCAATTAAACCTTTGATAAGACCCACTTTGCGTTGTAACGGATGGAAAGAGTAAAAATTTACATACCTACCAGACCACGTGGATTTGTGGTACCAATTCATTCTCAATTCATTGCCTACCCTTATTGTACTGAGATCGAGAATACTCCAAAAATAAACAACTATGCTAAGTGGTTTATTAATTTGTCCGGGGCTGTATCATTCGAACCTTTGTCAGAAGTTTTGCGAAATGCGATTTTCCTTTTAGCTCGTTTTGGGACGAAAATAGAGTGCTGCAGTAAGAGATTTCTGCAGGTCACGACCTGCGCCGTACTCGCAGAAATAGGAAATTCTTCGAGAGACCAAATGCATCCGCATCTAAGGCAATCTTCCCGGTAAGTCTTACTGATGAGTCCAACTAGCAGATCTCGGGAAAGCTTTGTCACGCGTTTTTGTCTGCACCTTGACGTCTCCAACTCGTCACAGATCATATAAAACAAGTCTCGAGAATATTTCATTAGTTGACGTTCTCGGCCATGCTGCGAATAAGCTTTCGGACTTTACATTTCATTTAATTTTCACCTTTTGGATTCGAATCAATTTTAAGGCTGCTCAGTAAAATTATTCTGACTATTACCCGGTTTGGCACATCCTCGCTTTACGGGAAGAAATTTCACAATTACTCAAATAATAAACGAATAATACACAGCGATTCTATTAGTTATTCAGGAGCTTTTCTCCTCGCAGTAAACTCGCTCGTCAAGAGTCGCCGAGTTTTACGAAATCTGTCTGCAGTCGATTTTATGCTCATCGGATGGAATTTATAGCGGGCCGTTCTTAGGATTGATTTGCTCTTCGAATCTACCTTGGGAGTCATTGTTTAAGTGATCCTGGTAATATTCAGAATCCGAGGCAGCTTCGGAGATGGGATTAAAAGGGATCGGCTGGATATACAGCTCTTATAAACTCGACGCTTCAGTCGTTGCATGTCGGTGTCCTATGATTTATAGATTCTCGAGCGAAATGGATTCAGGGGATGAAATCAGGGAGCAAATGAGGAAATCCGTGGAAGCAAGTACATTTTATCCTTTTGAATTTGTTAGAACTACACTGAAATTAATCAATTACGACTTTTAATGCGCAGGATGGTAGATATTACAATCTGTTATATTACCTGTACATTCCCCACGATAATGTTTCGAATTATATCAGGTTTTGTTTATTCGGAACATCACGATGCAACGTTCCCAGGACTATATCAATTTCATACTGCACTGTAAATAGATATCATGCCATAGGATTAAATATGTAAACACTTAGAGTATTAACATGCAATATTATAGTAGGAAATACATAGTTCACATAACAGAACGTTCAAACAACAAATGCTGACATAATGGAACATGCACCCGACAATCGTTCCAAGAGATTTCGACTTGACTGCTTTAGTGAATATTTTGAATACGAAAATCCCCTATAAAAAATATTGAAATGCACTCGAAGAAAGGAAGTTGGAGAATATTCCCGTGCACATGAATTTGTGATTACGTGACTTACGTTTGCCATGTAGAATCGTGCCCTTTTAGTAGTATTACAATTTTGGATAAACTTTATAGAAAAATGCAAAGGGTCAGCATACGAGAATATGGAAATTCGAGTTTCTCAATAACGGAGCTCCATCCGAAGAAATTTCTCCGCGAAAGTTTTACTTACATTTGCCCCGGGAAGTCATCCGGGACACCGTGTATGTAGCTGAATAAGAAGTCTACTTCGAAGAATATATTTCAAATTGCTATTCTTTCGAGTAAATCAATATCCTCTTTATCTTGAGGTGACAGTACCGAAACGACGAATTTTCTGTTCGATGCAATAATCGAATAACTGGAAAAAAAGGCTTCGCACTTCCCTTTCAATTGTCAGATCCTTGAAAATGGAGCGAAGGGAAGCCATATACAGATTTCTTGAGACCTTTGGTACTGTTGCCTTCTGCATTACCAAAGACCCTTGAAATACTGGTCTTTTTCGTTTCGTAAGAAGCTTGGTGCTGTGGCCCTTTGTATTCTTAACACCCTTAATACTTTTGCTCTCTACATTCCAAGAGATCCCTGAAATGTGTTTTCCCTCTGTAGGAAGTCGAGCCTAGAGATTCGAATGACGACGGTTGAACCACGTAAAAACACGTTTTTTCGATCTAACTGGTCAGTTGACCGCTGACAGTTAGAATTCGAAAAGGTAAATACGCGATGGGTCAACGATCGATCAAGCGAGCGAGTACGAATAATAAATAAGAAAGAGAGCGCAATAGCTTATATACACTTTGCGAGGTAGATCAGTCAGGGCAGTCTTCTTTTTTAAAAAGAGAACACGAAGACTTCTGATTGAAAGAGTTGAAGAGTTTTTATATTAAGAGAGCACGAGTATACGAGACACGAAATGAGACTGGACAGCGCAAGTTGCCGATTTAAATATATTCCTTTAATATTTAATAAAGAATTCTCAATCAAATCCACATTGAATCTTCCTGACTCTACACCTCTTTGCGTTTTCATAATCATCGATGAAAATTAATCTGTTGCCAACAGTAGAGCTTTTTGCGTTCTATAAACATTTAGAATCCTGTTATCAGTGAAGCTTGAAGTTTAATCGCTACTCAACTCTCAACAGTCCACTAAAGATTAGCAATTACTTTATTACACGGTGTGAAAAATATGAAAACTCGTATTTTACAACAATGTATTCAGAACAATCGTGCGTTGCGAATATTTATTGAAAATAAAGATTTCCCGAGAATAATGGACAAAAACAAATGAAGCGTTAAGACAGGCTTCGACCATAACTCCTATGTGGACAGCGTTATCGCAGAGTACACCTGTAATCCCAGGACAAAACGGTCCTGCGCTGTTCTCTCCCGTCTCTCCTCACCTCGTCAATTTTTCAGGCAACCACTCGAAAAAAATGGAAGCTATTTACAACTCCACCCAATAGATATCTCAAGCGACCGATATAGCCAGAAGAGAAATCGGGAAAATCCGAAACCTGAATGAAGCACGTTATCCTTCGGCGAAAAACATCTATACCATTCCACGGTACGTGATTCCGTATTATTATTAGTTCGTGACAAATATGACTGAACGATATACAAAACTGTAAAAACATTTAATTCGATTTCGTATCTACCGAGCTCAAAAAATCATAGAGGATGGCTCCGCAAATAGCTCCGAGTGCAAAGGGTTAAAACAATGTTGAGCTGTGGAATTGGCCGTTCTGTCAATTGCATGGACATCAACTTCGACGGTGGACGGTGAGCTATTGATCAAGCGAGCTGGACGTAAAACCGGTAATACCGAATTCCCGGGCAACGAAACGCGACCGAATATATTAGACAACCTAATGGCTAGGGGTAAGTAAAGAGAACACGTCCCGCGCAATCACAGAGACGCCGTGCTTCGAAGGAAATGAAATTCCCCCGGTGTGTTTATTATTTCCGTGATAGCTCTCCGCGACAATACAATATTTATGATTGTTTAATAAATTCCGGTGCGCGTGTGCCGTCGCCGCCTCGCGCGGTTTCCCTCCGAAACGAATAATCACTGTGCAAAGCGAGCGCGGAGAGTGGTTGTAAGTCACGCGCGTGCCCATTCTACTAATTCGCCAGCGGCTTGTAAATTCTAATTCGATTGCGCGGGCGCAGGTCGGCCGCGTCAACGAACAAGACTCAAATGAAAAGAAAGTAATTCCAACGGTGCAACGGCGCGGCGCTCCGCGTCATATCCAAGGGTGTTAATTTGCATCGTTTGATGCATTGTTGCGCCGAGCCACCGTCGACAAGCTCAGGCCGGAACACTACGCCGGAACACTACGCCGGGAATAGACGAGCAGGCATCCGGTCCGCGCGAGATTCGAATGCGAAACGGGAACCCCGCGGCATTAGTTCATCCCTTTCTTTTCCGACGAACCAACTTAATAAGCGCGGCTCGGTATGCAACTCGCGCGCACGCGTTTCGTCCACGTTTCCCGTCGAACCGCACGCGATTTTGCATACAGTCTACTATACATATTTTTCAAACACAGAACTCGTACGGTAATACATATATTACTTTTCAACAAAATTGGACAAAATCTAGGTACACGGTAGTGCACCAGTCAAGTTCTCGCATTACCTCCTTTTACATGAAACAACTTAGCCGTTTTTTAGAGGCTTGTAACTCGGAACTGGAGGCAGATGGAGAGATGTAGTTTCGTACATTTATTAAATGCTATCATCTCTCAATATTGTTAAAACATTAATCTTCCAACATTAGTAGGCTCCGAGATATAGGACCTCAAAAATCGATAAACCCACTGACTGACTAACTGACAGATCATCAAAACCTTTTGGGTACTTTCCATTGACCTACAAGTTTGAAATTTGGTACATAGGTCCACCATAACAAACACTCAAAGAAATAATTATCAAAGTTTGAAATTTTACACTTTGAAGGGGTTGTATTGAGAAAAAAAACATTACGAAATAGGTATATAGGATCAAACATAGCAGCATAACATACATAAGTATACGTTTTATTATAATAATTAATATAAAAATTAGTTTAAAACAACGCTATTTAAGTTTTAAAGTGTTACATGGAGACCTAAATTATTCAAACTTGCACGCTACCTAACGCCTTTTATGGCCATTGGTTTAAAAAGTAACGACCAAGTTTGAATAATTTAGTTTAAAAATTAAATAGCGTTCTTTTAAACTAATTTTTACAAATTCGTTTTTTCAGTATTGCAAGAGGTATTTCTAAGCTAACGAACTTGGCCGTGTTTTCTTTGATCTCAGAACGTTTTACGACCATAGAGAACTTGGCTCGTGTTTACAGGACGTTTTTGTTGGTATATTTATCATAAATTAAACAGCGGAATAGCTTGAAACGAGAAAAAAAATATCGATGACGGTGTGCGTTTCAGAAAAGTTGCCCGCGGAAACGAGGCTGTTGTAGAGAAATCTGGAAGTACAAGAAAAGTTGAAATTCGCTGGCCAGTGCAATCAACGACTATGCGGCAGATTCAATGCAATTTGACGTAGAATGACTCGCTCGTGGCCGGGCGCCCAGCGGAATCCGCGGGGAGAAGGTAAACTGGGTTAAAAGTGAATCGTGACACAATGCGTCGGACTGCACGTGTGCATTCAGAGCCTCGGCTCGGAACTTCTTGCGGGCTGAAGTGCTGGGCCGGATACAAGCCCGAGAGCGTTGTCTACCGTCCCCGGCGCGGCGCAGTTCCGTCGAATATTCGTGCATCGGGCTATCGATCGATTTAATGCGGCACACTTGATATCCGGCTCCATGAATCGTGTACGAAGGTATCAGGGAACGATTTCGAGAATTCGTATGAATTCGTATCGCGGCAAATTTCGAGTGAGGCACGCCCCTACCCTCTCCCTCGCCTCCCCGAGCCTCTACGTTACCCTTCTGTACACGCGATTGTGTGTTGCGGACCATGCCTCATTTTACAGAAGAAAGTTCACGATTCATCGCCGTGCCTCGATATTCCTCGTTCGACATTTTTGAAGTGAAACTTCTTTTGGCAGATTGTGAGGGTACGATTATAGTGGAGCGGCGAGCATCGATGATAGTGGCGCGGTGAGCAACGCGGCGAAAACAAACGAATGCAATGAAATACAACTGTATATTTGTGTATGGTGGAGAAGTTCATTATAGTGTTTTTTTTCGCCGTGTTGGTCACTAAGCCTAATTTGCGTCATGGAATATGCGACACGAAAAAGCATAACGGTCAAAAGTGGGGGTTGCGTTCTATACACCCGCTTCTCTCCATTGAGAGCAGTGGGTAAGGCCAGCGCGTTAGGCATTCTCGTAACGTAGGCAGCTGTCCTTTACAGAATGCGTACAGCCACCTACAATAACTCTGAAAGTATGATACCAGCAGAAAAATTTTCCAAACAAAAGATGCATGAGACAACAGGGGCTGTAATATGATGATAATAGTATTTTTGCAGGTGAAGATACTTCGGACATTTGAAGGTCGCCTCCACTTTTTTAAATGGAATATCCTGTTTTTTATATTATAGACTGATAGAGTATCAAATTTAGAGTATGAAAGTGTTGACCTTCGTATGTCCTAAACTTAATACTTAACGAGATATTATCCAAAGAAGAAAGAAAATTGTTTTTTGTATTGTTACAAACAAATTCGGAAAGATGCACGACTGGGAAATGCTGAAATTGAAAAATTGTCAAATTTTTTATTTGAAAAGTAGAAAATTGTGAATGTGTGTAATTTAGGGAAATTTTAAGTTTAAATCGAGGGAAATTCAAGTTTAAAATTAGGGGAACTCGAGTTTTGAATTGTGAGGAATGTGGGAAATGCTGGAATTTTCAATTTTAATGTTGGAAAGTAGCGAATTGCGAAACGACGAAATTGTAAAATTCAAAAACAGCAAATCGTAAAACTATAAAATTCTAAAGTTACAAAGTTGAAAACTGTAAAATTGAAAAAATAGTAAAATTGTACAATTTTAAAATTGCAGAGTAGACAATAATGTAACGGCGAAATTGTAGAATTCCAAAGCAGCAAATCTTAAACTGTAAAATTCTAAAGTTGCAAAGTTGAAATTAGAAAATTGTGAAACTCTGAAATTGTAAAGAAAGAGAAATAGTTCGTAGCATTTCCCATACGCTTTCCTTTTTTGTGTCGCAAATTTTGATCGCTCATTGCTAGATTACAAGACGTTTCACTTCTGCCACGCGTGGATTTCTACGCGGTTATTCTTTTTGTCAATGTAACGATCTTTAAGATTCGTGTCAAGAAAGTTCGGCCATCGGCGAGGCGAATAAACTAAATAACCATAAATACCGTCGCAGATGCAGGAAACATTCGGATAGCGTCGTTCAGTCGAGACGCCCTGTACATAAAGTTTTTACAACGCGGCCAGGCAAGAGAAGTTCTTCTCTTCTGCCTCTCTCCTAAATCGAAACAGCTCGTAAAACATTGACCGCACCGGTTTGTCCCGGCGCGAGTCGGTGCCCGGCGCTTATTTCGTTTCCTCGGGAAAAGAGCGCGAGAGGCGTAACAAATTCCCTTGCAATTGTAGCGCGCGGAACTTCCCGGAGAGTTACTCGCAGGTATCAAAGTTCAGGAAGTGTCGACCGTGAAGTCCTTCCGCGTAATTCGTTTGTCTAACAGTGTAGCAAACAAGCGCGGGGGAGAAACACGAGAAATCGAGCTAGCCAACCGGCGCGGCGCGACGATAGAAAATTCGTGACGGCCCTCGTTATCGATAAGTGTATCGATAAGCCCGACCGATAACGCCGCCACATTTGCGACGAGACTCGACGGCGATCAAAAATTTTCATAATGTTGTGAATTAGGAAGGAAATGTATGTTAGATGATTAATTGAATTAGAACACGACGATGTTAACTGTTTCAAAGCCAAATAACAATTCCAATTCACCTGAAAACTTTCATTGTATTTTCTAGAAAATAAAATTGTTTACCTGCAAACGTACGGAATGAAAGTTTTAATTAAAGCGCAGTACTTTACAAAACAGTTTTTCCGGAACAGAAAGGATCACAGTAATAAAATTCCACTTATTTTGTAACTAATTGAAAATTTGTTTTCGAAGAACTCCAGAGTGCACTCGTACCTAAATTCGAAATGAGACGGCTCCCAAATTCAGCCAAACCCTGCAGAAGTTCTTCAGGCAGTTAGGGCTTGACTGCGGAATGAGATTTTTATTATTCATTTGTTGGAATATACTACTTTCCAAATTGGACGAATATAACTTTTTATTTAACGCGTCGTTCATGATTTATATGCGGATTCGTTGATTTCATTAAGGAGCTGAAATCGATGGAGGGTGACCCGGATTAGGTTCCATTAATTTCCGTTCCCACTTAAGAATTCATGATCTTAGAATAAGACACTGCATTATTGCTGATGCGTGTCCCCGGACTGCTAAATATACGAACTCGCTGTTTTCGGATCGCTCGAATTTTAGTACTAACCTGACTGTCAAATTACTGCACTTAATTATGCGATGGCTTGAATTTTTCTACATGCTGTGCTCGAAATACATTTCGTACTCAGAGAGAGAGTTTACACGGGGCTCGAAAATAGTTTCGCCGATCGTTCTGGGAATTAGAAAGAACGGCATTCTTTTTTTCCGGATCCTATGCAACGGTAGGCGTCGCGAAAAATCGAGCACTGCAAACCGCCGACCGTCTGGTCGTTCGAATAAAACAACACATGAATACGGGCAAACACGCGCGCGCACACGTGGCGAGCCGATGCGACGGCCAATAAAAGAAAAGGGAAGTAGGGGAGCACAATTCGCGTTAACACCCACGGCAACAATAAATGTGCAACCCAATAGACTCGATTGCATAACGGCGGCGGGACCGTTCATAGAATTATTATTGCGTTCTCGGCAATTCCTATCCCCCCTGATGGAACCGGTCTGAAAACGAGATTGAATCTACCGGTTGAAATAAATCTGCGACCGAATAATGCCGATCGAGCATCCCAGGTCAATTACATTCACCCACGATTTATAAGACGAACGATCATACAGACAATACGGGCGCTGTATCCTCGCGAGGAATACTGATGCGGGCGAACGTGGAACCCACGATTAATAGATGCAAATGGTATTTCGAGTAAAATCATCTTTTTCGTTTCATGTCAGAAGAGAAATGCATCTATAAATGCATACAATCACGGACACTTTTTAGTTATATCTCGTGTCTTGGTTTGACTGAATGTCGTTCATCGTTGAAGCAATGGTGGGGATAATAATTAACCCTTTGACTGCGAAAGACGTGTATACGCGTCCTTACAGAGCCATTACTATGCGCGGAAGACGTACCTATACGCTCTTACAAGTCCATTAACACTTCCAGTACAGCACAATGTAGTGGCCTGCCTCGTAATATTACGGGTGAATAAATAAGTTCATTGAATATTTCCCCATGGAAAGCGTCTTCGTAATTTTAGTAATTGCAAATGACGTACAACCTTATTCAAATGCGAATATTTTCACTGTTTTCATTTAAAAAACAAAGAAAACAACATTTTATTCGTCGATTCAGTTGCTACGACGATCGGTGGCAAAGTGTTCCAAAACGAGTGTCGACTTCGAACACTTGAGCTCCTGGGAGGTTCCGGTATTAAAACTCGGTCTTAAGCATACCGTCGTAGCGAGCGCATCGTTAAAACAAAGCTGCGCTGCGTTCCGGAACAGTCAGGTATCTTTCCTACGATTTTAGCAGATTTACGATGCCCGCTTCTTGACAATTGTTACCTAGCTGTCTTGCGCCGGATCCGCTGGGAGAACGGCGCACTACCTGAATACAGAGTATCTCTTGAACGATACTGTTCCACGGAACAAACTGATGCGAGATTTAGAAGTCACGGAGGAATAGCAACGCCGTTCACTGTTAGAACCATCTAACAAACGTACACCTTTAACGGAGGTGTACAGACCGTTCCGCCTGAAATAAATACGTGCTTTACTCATTCTTAGATAAGTGAAATATGTTTATAGTTCCATTTATAAACAAAAACCTCTAATGACATTCGCATCATAACCGAGACATTCAAGATGCTGCGGTCTAATAATATATATTACTGTAATAAATAAATACATACAGGGTGTCGAAAAATTCCCTCAACATCCTGATACGGCAGGTTCCTGAGATCATTTGAAGCAACATTTTCTTTTGCGAAAATGGTGTCCCTGGCTTTGTTTAGGAGTTGGCACAGTCAGCCCGGTAACAGTAACCTCGAATGACCTTGGAATAATTGTAGTCGCCGAATTCTTAATGAAAGGGACTATCATTGTGGGTGTTTAAAAATGGGTGGTTCCATTTGAAAAAAGTCAAGGTGACCTTGACATAAGAAAAAAATGACATAAAAACAAAATTTGTGTCAGCTCCATTGTATCATTCAACTTTGTTCTTACCATATTTTACGTATCTTTAGAAACAACAAAGATATTTGAGGTGCAAGCGTTAGGTGACTCAGCCTGTATATACATCTGTTTTCATAATGATGCGAAATTTGCTATACGTTTCGTGAATAAAAGATGTACGTGTGTCTGACGTGACGCATCGTGGACAGAGGGCCTTAATCGACTCAAGAGTTTCGGTGCAAAAAAGCCGTTAATCGGTTGATCAGTGAGCGGATCGGATCAGGCTGGTTTGGTGAGGTCGGCGGTTCGGGCAAAGTGTCGATCGGCATCGGTCAGTCAACTTGCTCGTGAAATCCGTGCAAAAAGGTTGGAGAGCGGACATCGAAGAATTCGGGCGGTGCTCGAGCGACGTCGGGCGGGTACGTGCCAGCACGTACGTTCGGCAAGGAGCGAGTAACATGTCCGAGGCACAATAAATATCCTCCTGGAAGCAGCGGGACGTTCAGCGTCCAGGCGCCGTTACTGCACATCTGGCGCTGTCGCCATGAATATAGCCCCATACCAACCGACCCGGGGCTCTGCTTCTGCCACCTACTAAACTCCCTTCCGCTCGTTTCCTCGATCCCTTCGCCCGGGAACCCAGCGCGCCATACCCTTGTCCCGGTGTTCCCTGTGTCGCGAGAAAGTTTCATCCTGTTTTGCACGGCGAACGACCCGGGTACTTCGTCGACGGTGTCGTGTGGGTCTCACGATCTCTATCCACCTCCGACGTCTCCGTCGGCTGTGTCAAGGCTGTTTCCCCGGGGTTCCGTGCAAGGGGAAAGGTGGGGGCAATGGTAGAAGGGGCAGAGAAGCGGGAAGGTAATCGTTAGACCTGCATAGAATCGCCGAGCAACGATCTACGGGAAACCCTGCCAACTCGTGTCTCCTTCTCTCACGAGGGCCGCGCGAAAGGTCGGCCTGGGTGAGGAAAGAAAAGGGGATAAAGTGGTCGGGTAACAGACGCTGCATTTCGGGAACAATTTACTCGGGCCCACCCCTGGGGAGGTATTGCTAGCCGTCGATACTTTTGTTCGATCTTACGCTTCTCTAGCCATTCTCCCCGGGGCCGAACGTATATTTTTCCTTCCTCCTTGATTACGGGAAACCCGGACCCGAGGTTATTGTTATGTCCTCGGTTTATGGAGACGCGCCGTTGCATTGATTGGGGATGATACCCTCCTGCGACCGTGTACCGGCTGATTGGACGCGAATTACATCGGACGACATTTCTCTAAGACCGATACGATTTACGACGTGACATTTATGTATTTTAGAGGAATGCTGAAAGGCTCTGTTTCCATATTATACGCGGAACTATCATAATTGTACAGGGTGTCACGAAATTATATGTCACATTTTGAAAAACTTGTTCAAAGTCAAACGTTTCACCCTGCAGAAGATTTGCATAGAGACTGTCGCGACGCGATGGAAATTACGCGACACATGCTCGTGTATATATGCGGGCTCACCGGAAACCATTGCACTCGCAATCGCGAGATAGTCGATGCATTAGTGGTCATAATATTTCATTAGGGAAGTTATAGGAAATTGCTATTCCTTTAATTTCGCTACTCCACGTTTGATGTCATTCGCGACAGTTCCTTTGACCATGAAAAAGTTGTTACAGGGTAAATTTGTTACGAGAGGCGCAGACGATTCTGCCATTAACATGATTTATTCCGAGTGATGCAGTTGATAGTTGCAGTCAGATTCTATGTGCGAGAACAGTTCGGAAAAGTTTCCTTGACACGATCATTTTGAGAATCATTCAAATTGATTGACGCGCAATCTTGTCGGCTGATTTATCGTTTATCATTTCTACTTGTACTACAAATAGTTTGGATTTTATTCGTTTATGACATATATGAACACTGTGAAGATATTATTATAAAATTTTTAAATGTCGTTACGCTATTTTGGACTACATAAAATGATTAAAAAAGAAATAATTATTCTTTATAAAATTTCTACTTCTTACAAATTCACTTGGAAAAGGTTTGTTTCCTAGACGAAGGTGTTCGAACTAAAACATTAAAATATTATCATCGAATGCAATCGCTAATATGGTTTGGTAGATTAATGGAAGTGGAACTAGATAGTAATGGCCAGACACGCAAGATAGGAACTCCTCAAGTTTACGCATACTAAATGAATCTTTAAACTGGATCTTCCCTGCAACGAAGTTTTCTCCGAGCAGACTTCGTTCTATCTTTCGCGCATAAAATTACTTTCTTCTCGAGCGTATTACTAATTATGGAACACATTGCATATTAAATCAAAGAGAGCCAGCAATCATGTCTGTGCCCATTGTATGGTTTCTATTGAAAACAATAATTGCAATTACAAAGTCAATTTGTGTCGTACCCAACAGAGCGGAAGTGTCAGAAAAAAATATGAAACGAATGAAACTTCACTTCGACCATTATTGAATGTATGCTAATTATGTTTTCGTGAAATGTTTTTTATGAAAAACGGCAGGTAAATCTATTGTTTGATATGACGTTCCTTCTACCCAGATTGAGGATTCGGCCTACTGTGGTGGTCCGACGTTCCCTAGGCCGATTGTTGAACCCGTCGAGTCTGATATTTACGAGACCCCGTGTCTCTTCGCAAGAGAGTCCTCCGGAGCAGGCCTCTTCATTTATTAATTTCCAGAGACAGCTCCCTTGCGCGGCGGTCTCGAGTCTCTTCTCATAGCTCTCGCAGCATCTTCGCGACGTCGAACGTACACCGCGGGGTCGTGGTCGTTCCGGTCGCCCATTTCTTTCCTAGGCGGCACGCCACGCCAGCAGCAACGTAGATTGGCCGGGCAGGCAACCAGCCAGCCATCCATCCAGCCATCCAACCAGCCAGCCAGCTATCCAGCCAACAAGAGATCAAGAGAGAGAGAGGGAGGGAGGCAGCACGCGCGACCGAACCAGACCAGCGTCGTTCCTCTTTCACCAGGGGCTAAAGTAGGGGATGACGGACTCCGGTGAAGCCACAAACTAATTACGACCCGGGGCGCCGTCGAGAGTAGAGGCGCCGGTGGCTCACTAGGGATTGTCCGGGTCGTGTAGAAGAGAAAGCAGAGGTAGCCCACGCCGCGCCGAGCCGACGAAAGAGAGGGGTGGCGGCAGGGCAGACAGACGAGGGTGTAAGCGCCGGAGCGGTGGAAACTGAAGGAGGATGCTGAACCGAGAAGGATAAGGATTCCCCGGGTATCGTCTGGGGCTGTTCCCCGCAGCAGGTCTACCTAACTGTATCTACCGAGCCGTATGTATCTCGTCTACTTGCGTTAACTATACTTAAGTGGCTGAGTTCCGACGCCTTACGCGCACGCGAGGCTTCTTCGCGAAACGGAGACACTCCGGGCGGACCGACGCGGCACGGATAAGCTTCAAGCTCCCGCGCCTGTGCAAAGAAAGTTCAACTGGCAGATATTTATTGCGGATTTGGATGCGAACAACGCCGCCATACCGGGTCTACCGTACCCCATGCGCCATGGTTATTCCACGGAGATATGCTTGTAACGTATCTGGTCCCCTTTGTTCTCGGACACCGAGGAAAATTCAAGCGAAAACTCGACGGAACCTCGGACCCTGCTTCACACCGGGACTATCAGGTCTGAGAGATGTGTCTCGGGATTCTTGTTCGGCAAGTTTTCACTCCTCTTTTGCGTATCTACAGGCGGTAGACGATTCGTATACAGGGTGTCCCAAAAGGGCCTAACTCAGAGACCTAGATAATAGGAGGGTCAGTTAAATATTCATTGGACTTTGTATTGTGCCGCGCCGTAGTCGTTCTTGTCGACAAGAGACCGAGCGGGAATTCAGGTAGGCATGTCTTACACATGATCTACACCGGGTAATATTCTGCTTAACCGTTTCCCCGATAACTGCAGCGACGAATGAGCAAACAGTACCTCGCTGAAATCTTGCAGTGACGATTTGGTGGGACTATTACTATTTAACGTGTTATTGTTTCTGAAAGAACATTTCAAGAGTACTAGAGAAAATAGACTGAGAAAAATATTGAAATGTTACTCGAAAAACAATTGCTGATTTTCATCATCTTCAACTGTGTATAGCTTTACACACCGCTGAACACCGTGCGAAGCGAAATAACTGTTTCGCGGGGGGTGAGGACGTTCCACCTACCGAACACGATCGTTCCACGGTTTCTGTATTAATTAAACCGGCCGGATGCCGAACGAGGGTAACTCGTACCGTTTCTGGCTTATTAGTTTATTTTGGTGTGGCCGGTGTTTAGCAACATTGCGTAACCGGAGAATGATAGCCGGCGCAGAAGACCGTTGGGGTGTAGCAGGTCGGAAATCGTGCACCGCTAATTATATTTTAATCGGCTCCGTGGCGAACGTCTTTCCGCTTCGTTCAGCTTTCGTTTTCCTGGCAATGTATCTCCGGAGGGGCCTGGGACCGTCGTTTTAACGAACACAGGGACACGGTGCGTTCGCAACAAAAACATTAGTGTCAGCCTCTCGTTTTATTCTCGGCAGTGTGCGCTGGCTCGCGCACGCTGCGCTTTGTGTACACGGCCGTTTTTAATTGAAACGGAATATTTATACGCAAGCACATTTGGGTCGGCCGGGATACGCGGGAAAAAAGAATGAAAGGAACGCGGAGCAAACGGCGCGGCGGTGTGCACGGGGAGAAAAAGAAATGGAGGATACGCGAGAAGCCTGGCGTGTGCACGCGCGAACGCGAACACGCGAGAGAGCTCCCCATGGTAACGAAATGAAAGAAAGCGGACGCGAAATGGAACGCCCAGTGAAATTCTACGGTAGAACGTGTTTGCCTTAAATCATCGTTATTTACGATTCGGGGAAGGAGCAGCCGAAACACCGTCGCGATCGCTGTTTACCGAGAACAAATTCTTGCTTATCTCCGCGGCGCGCGCGGCGCCCCCCGGCAAGAGGAAAAAATTTCAAGGCGGAGATTCCGTGGATTGAAATATGTTATCAAGGTCATCATTCTGAACAGCTTTTCCCTATACATGTTACCGCCGCTCGGTTTTAGTTTTCGAGATATTCGCAAAAAACTATTGCTGATACTGTATTGAATTTTCTCTCATGGATTTTCGTATATGAGCATAGATGATTGTTTAACGGCGTTTCTAACAAAATACGAAATGAATAATAAAGTTATACAATGTATAACATATATATGTAGAAAGGATTTTCGTATGCCTCTTCACCCCCTCCACGACCTAACCACAACTCATTCTATTCGTATGATTCTTCCATTACTATGTTACGAGCCAAGGTTTTGGCAGCAGGCGGAAATCGAGGGGAGTTTAGGTTTTTAAGAGAATTCGGGTTAAGGTAGGAAAGTACACGTAGGACTAGCCGCTGAGCTCAGCCAACGGGGCGCCTTGTGTGGAACAAGGGAATGGACTAGCCGGTGTATCTTTCACCACCGGGGCGCCACTGTTAAGGTACATAAGGACTAGCCGGTGTCTCTTTTACCACCGTGGCGCCTTGTGTGTGGGACTTGGTAAAATGTGGAGTTGCCGCTGTTCCTTTCGCCAACGGGTCGCCACTGCTGGAGTGGATAAGAGTGTGTTTCCGCTGACTCGTAACTTGTTTAAATGAATCTGATACACCTCTAGCGGCAAAGGTGTATAGTCACGAAATACTAACGACTGGAAATCGATTAAGGAACAGCGTGGTTGAAATGAACTCCAAATTAGATTAACACACGATGATATAATCTTTAGGAATTACATGTGTATAGTATAACTTGTCGCGAACCGATCCATTAATGGGATTGGTACCGAAAGGAATGTAAAAATACTTGATGGGAAACTTATACCCGATTTTGTTTAAATGAGATCACGACGTGGACCGACGCGCACAACGTGAAACTCTTCAAATAAAATACCAACTATGTAGAGAATCTATGCCCTTATATACTGCCCAAAACCCATCCAGAATCAGACTAGGCAAGTTTGTGGGGACCACAGAAAAACCGAATTCCTGGGAAAAGAAATTACAGCAGCTGCAGTACTTCAAGCCCTTATCTCCACTGATTCCTGGAAAATCCTTAGTTTTTCTGAAGGGGCCATCTATTTCGATGCATACCTCCAGAGTGAGCAAACGTTACGAAAATCCAGAAGTAGTCTTTCAAAATTGAAAGCTCACCCTAGTTATCTCTCTCATCTCCACAGCGTGTTTAGAAGCAAAATGTAAAGAAACGCTGCGCTGGAACGGGCTTACGTTGTTACGCAGCGTGAATGAATACGAAAAATTCAATAGAGTATTAGCAATAGTTTTTTGCGAATATCTGGAAAACTAAAATCGAGCGGCGATAACATGTATAGGGAAAAGTTGTTCAGAATGACAACCTTCACAACATATTTAAAGGTTATCAAAATCGGTGAGGTAGCCCCTAATGTATATAATTACCCCGTGTTTTAAAGAATTGATAAATAAAATAAAGCAGCCAGTGGACTTAAACATCATCCACTGTACGAGGGTTGATAGTGTCCACGGTGACGGCATTAATTCCGTGTTTCCTCGTAATTTGTATCAGCAACGACGCCTATGGTCCGGCAGCGTCGTCGTACACGCACCGCGCACGTCAATTGAACGTGATGGTGAGTTCTGTTCGCGGGGTAACGCGGACGTTGCCGGTGACCGTCGCTGTGACGGCGTTCGATGATAACTTCCGGTGAAAGCCGCGTCCCGGCGATACGCGCAGGAAAATGCATCCTCCTCCATCGTGGTGTCTGGCCGCTGGAATGATGCGGCGTGGCGTGGTGCGGTGTGGTCCGCGCCGACGCAATTAAATCCTCGAGCCATCTAATTGGACGCTTCGTCTGGCCTAGGCTTAATTGAACAGTATGGACCTAACGATGTAATTGCAGCGGTGATTTAGAAATACGCATACTCGAGCATGCGAGCTACACGGGGGACGTCCGCTGCCACCGGAATGAGCGAAGACGTCACAGGAGGACGAGTTCTCCTTTTTCGAGACGCTAATTTCGCTTGAAAATCAGTCCATTTCGCACGAGCCGTGGACCAATGGTGCATTAAGGCCGGATGAGGCAAAAACAGAAGCTATAGGAAGGCGAACAACATTTTTTTTTTGTTTGACGCTCCGTTTTCAAGGATACAGTTGAAAATACTCGGAGTCCATTTACTTGACTGGCTGGACAGATCGGTAACAGTTCGACGTATCTTATTGAATGCTTCCAAACACACGAGTTCCGTGTCAGCAACAAGTTACAAGTGCGCGGAGTATCGGAATTCGAACCAGCCGGCCAATACATCACTTAAAAGGACTGATTGCAACCAATTCGTCTTGGGTTTATAGTATATAAGTTAGTATCGTATAGTTTCGAACCTGGGAGCGTGGTGCACCTGCGCGAGAAGTCAACGTAATAAACTGAGAAGGTTTACTAGCCTCCTCTATATTATGTCACGTTATATTATTACACTAGAGCAGCTCGCGTGTTTTGTCTCGTCACGGTGCTCACTGTAACGGGGGCTAAAGCGAAATCGACTCTCGTTTATCCATCTGACGCGAGGGGTGGTTCCCGACACCAAAAAATAAGTCTCGGGGAAAATCTAAAGGGGACGCTTCTCAACTGTGAAGAATAATAACGCCAGAGAAACCATTCTTTTAACCTTTTAACTGGGGAGTTAGCTGCCAGCCCCCAGAAACTTTTAATATAGTTTTGTTCCGATATAAAACGATGGCTCGGGACCGTCCTTCGTCGTGTTTCGGAACAGGCTACGAACGTAGCGGAAAAACTATAAAGTAAATGTTTTTTTCAGGTGCAGCTTGTTCGACTTTTCTTCCGAAAATGCAGCAACTATTTTGCACAACAAAGGACACACGGAGTCTATCGGTTTAACTTCTGATCAAATAACTTGGACTGAAAGCTGGCTATGCTAGCGCGTGACCGGGCGAGCTCTCGAAGTCTGAGAAGCTCCTCCTTAACCCGAAATTTCCATAATCGATCAAGTACGTTTCACCGGAGCAACGTTAGTCGGTGCGCTATGGTTACGAGTATCTAACCGCTTTGCATGATCACGGAAAAAACAGGGCTGCCTTTGTATGCGATTCGCAGAGTATCCCCACATCCTTCACCAGCTTTCTTTCCTCCCATACGCATCCTTCCTATTCGCCGCGCCTCTATCCCGACACATCCCCCTCCCTCTCTACCCTTCTCATTCAATCTTCCCTATATCTGTCTCTCATTCAGCTTGCTCCAACCCATACCGTCTCGCCCGACACCCTCCACCACCGCTCTCTTATTACTCTCTTTTCGCAATCTTTTAAAATTCCATTCCTCCCTCATTTTTCTGTCACTTCTCACCCGCGCCACCGCTCGCAATTTTTCTCTCGCACTTTGTTACAACCCCGCGGTTGATCCACCGATTGTTCCGGCTCCATAAAATTCACAGCTTATGCGCCGGCTACCTTGCAGTCATAGGATCAGCACAGTTCAACGAATTAACTTTTATTTCTCCTGTTCTGGTTAACAAAAAATTATGAGAAAATGCATGCACGTTCTACATGATTACACACACGACTATGATTTTTTTTCGGAATTTCTCAGAAATTCCACAAGCTCAAATTTTCTGATTTTATCAGATTACCTCTGTACGAGGAGTACAGAGACAAGATTAGAAATTTTGTTCCGAGGGCTTTACACAGGCTTCAGCAATCTTGCAAGACTACGAAACCTAGGTGACTATACAATAATGAGGTTTCGAGGGATTTGGAAGCTCGAACTTGAAGATCCCGAGGGATTAGAAGGTCTTTGACTTCGTGCTAATTTCGGAAAGTTTTGAGGAGCCTCAAAACTAGGTCTGGAGGATCCAAGGGATCGTGGGAATCTTCGATTTTAGGTCTGTTGAGAACTTGAGTGTTCTCGAGAGCTTTGAGGTGACTGGATGTGCCAAACTGTTTAGTTGTCGTAAACATCTCGAATAGTTTCAGAGTACCGTAGAATTCGAAAATTATTTTAACTGTTTTACACTCCGCAGTCTATTTATTGTATACAGAAGAGATTTGCTCCAAGAGGCTGATCAGTTACATTTGCCTAAGGAGGTACGAGAAAAGAAGGCTTTTTAAACTGTCTGGGGAGTCCCGGAACTTTCCAGAAGTTGTGAAGAGTTTGGGTTATTCCCAAGACCCTCTGAACCCTCGAGACCGGCCAGACTAGCCAAGATTCCCTTCAAAATCCTCGAATGGGCCTGGTAAACTCGAGGATCAGAGTCCTCGAGACGTCTTAAATCTGTAACGGTGGGTCACTGTTTGTGCTCGCGATCTCGTCTGTAAAATCTCGACCATACGCGACACAGATTATAGATCACTCATCTTCTACCGAAATGGCGTCGATTGGCTGACCTACCCTCGTCGTATCCGGCGAGTTCTACGCGAGGGATCAAGATGACTGACTTCAAGGTTGTCGATATCGTGTCTGCTAAGTCCTAAGTGAATACGATCGGCTTGTATCACTTCTATTTTGCCAATCTGTGGCACGCTGAGCCCTGGATCTGCGAGATTGTATCCGATGGCTCACCGAACATTGTCTTGTCCAATGAATCGAGACCATCTACCCTCCTTCGATTATCCGAACCGAAGCACAACTGTTCCAACGAAACTCCTCACAGAGTTGCGCAGAATTACTTCATCAATTATAATTATCCAGTAATTCGATTACAGTGTATTATATTATTTAGTAATCCCAGCTGGTTCATTCAATTAAATTTCAATGTAATTCGTAATTCATGACACCCATTCCAATTAATTAAAACAGAATTCATAATTCGAAATACGAGGTGCGTTGGTAATTTCGAATTAAAGCAGCTGTGTGCGTATTATGTGCGTGTCACAAAGATGTTTGACACCACTCCACCTATTTCGTAGAAACTGTCCGGCATTGGTATCGATCTTTTCTTTATGTAAAAAATTCCGTCGCTCGCGCCAGTCCAAATTGACCGGCGCTAATTGGTACGCGATGGGCCTGATAATACGAAATTTAATTGCAAACAACGCCGTCCGTGGTTGCTATTAATTTTGTAAAAGCAACGGCGATGGCGCGGCTAAAATTATACAAATATTAATTGCCTGACGTCCCGGCCCGTAAAGCGAACGAAGAGCCGAGGACAGGCGAGAGAGTGAGAGAGAGTGAGAGAGAGAGAGAGAGAAGAGAGAGAGGGAGAGGAAGACAGTGAGGCGTTGTGGCTGGAGGGAGGAACGCTTCCGGTGGTTTTCGCCGGAAATTCGTCGAAGGATTGACTAGCGTAACTAACGGGGAACGTAGTGACACAGACGACGACAGAGAACAGCCGGTTTGGGTAGAAAAAGATGAGAGAGAGAGAGAGAGAGCGACCGGGATAGTGGGTGGACGCGGAACGCCGGAAGAAAAATGGGTTTCGGGGGATCAAAAGGTCACGTGCTGCGCTGTCGAGGGTAAATGCAGCCCCGGTCGAACCTTGTCAAGGGATTATCGATACACCTTTGCAATAAGTGTGTTAGCCGTTCGTTGCGATGGATGGGTCTCTCGTAATCGCTCGACGATGAACTCTTCGAAACCTGTTATCTCTGTCCCACCCAATGTCGCCAGATCAGGGAAATTGACTCGAACTGTGGGGAATACAGTTGCCTTCTCTCTGTCTGTCTCTGTCAGTACCGGATTAGTCACGTGACTAGTACAGTAATCCCTTGATTCTTGTCTAGAAGGCTGTTCACTGGGCAGACAAGAATCGCAACCTGACTTGCTCTTTGATTTATGGCTGCGTCTACCGCTCCGACCACGCCGAGGGAGACTACAATAGAGAGGCGAATATAGAGGAGGACAGATATACCCGAGCCGACAACAATAGTCCCCGCCCTGCGGCGCGGCACAGCGTTGACAGGCAGTGGAGGGAGTAGGCCTAGACAAGAATCAGGACCTCGAACCCCGGAAAGTATTCGGAACTTTACTGTAGTAGAGTTTGGAGGAACATTTTGACTCCTGTTGTTCCAGGATCCCCCTAACTGACAATACAGTAGTGCGTCCGACGACGCAATTCGCATCGCTGCGGACGCGTGTTTGTCGTGTAACTAGATGCGTCGAGCTATGAATATTTATCCAAGGGGCCAGACTGTAAACAAATGTGACGCTCGCCGAACACGCCAGCGACGACGACAGTGTTAATAATAACAATAGATTCCAGAATTGAACAGCAATTATGTGCCGCAACAGGACCCGCTCGTTCTAATGACAACGGCGGCAGCCATTATGGCCGTGGGCGAACGAGAATAAAATTCGACGAACCCGTAACGCCTGTTGTGACGCGGTGTTCGAGAACTCCGACGGTAATCTGGAAAAATGCTGGCCGCGCTGTCACGGGAACGGATTTCGCCGGATATCGCGGATTGAAATTTCTGTCGAGTGTTCGCCCGGGATTTAATGGGTGAGTTTCGACTGTGTGGGTACATTGATTGAAATTATTCGTACACGACCGGCCGAGAGCGGTGATTATAATATACAAGCGGAGGATATGTAGCTATTTTATTTTCGACCCAGATATTAAACGGTCCGCACGTCGTTTTTGTCGGCCGACGCAATGATTTCTGTTGTTTCTCAACCGAAGAATATTTACATCACGTGGCAACTTATAGTTATTTAGCACTGGTAAAGAGTCTCCGAATATTACAGTATTTTATCCATAAATGTCCGAAAAGTCTGACCTGTAAATGTCCCAGATTTATCCCCACTACTACGGGTGTAACCCCTTGAGAGACCGTGAAGCTAGAGAGGCCTCGGTCACCGAGAAATGTAAACATAGCTAATCCAAATATCCAACTTCCTTATTTTTCATTATTTCTTGATGTGACTTCGATGACCATATTTCTGGCATTTTTCTAATTAAAATAATCCCAAATATTTCCAAATAATTTCGATGATATTCCCTTGCGTAATATACAATTAAAATTTCGATCGCAATGAAGGACGAGTCTTTGAAATGTGCCGGCGACTGCGACTCTTTCTTTCCCATACGCTATCCTTCTTCGCGCCCGAAACTTTAATTGTCTATTACACAAGTCAATATCATCGAAATTATTTGGAAATATTTGGAATTATTTTAATTAGAAAAATGACAGAAATGTGGTCATCGAAGTCACATCAAAAAATAATGAAAAATAAGGAAGTTGGATATTTGGATTAGCTATGTTTACATTTCTCGGAGACTGATGCCTCTCGCTCTCGTCTGTCCTTTTCTACGTTCGGCAAAAGTCAAAGAATACTGTCCCTGCAACATAACTATCCCTCGGCAGACCCGTGCTGGGGACTTATATGGAAACTACTATAATTGGGGCCACTGTGTTGACTGGCAGTCAACAGGTATGGCTGAAGAAATTCTATGTCTGTGTGCCTTGAGAAACAGATAAACAGAAATGCAGACGCATTGAGCTGCAGGTGTTGATGCGAGAGTTCGTATGAGTTACCCGCGGGATTAGATATCCGCAATGAATTCCATAGAGAACATAGATGTTCCCGAACTAGTCCTGCCGAAACGTAGCTGCTGGCTGGGTGGCTACATTCATCGCTCGCCCATAGATTTGCCGAGGTCATTACTCGGACAAAGATCGCTGCCCAAACAGACTTAAACGTTTGAAATTCGTGAAAATGCATATCAATTAACATTAACATTTGTGTGCTTCTTTTTCCCTCACGAAAATGCTCTTGTATGCTGAAAATTAATTAAATATAGAATAAACGTTTAACAGAATGAACATAATTAACTATTGTAAATACAATTAATTTTCGAGTTTTGCAGATGTGCCGATACTACGATTTAATTAATGTCGTGTTTGGCAAATGTAATTAACGTTTCCATTTCTGTTGATTTTATTGCGCGTATAGATCTGGTTTAACAGAGCGAGCAGCGAAAGAAATTTGGGAAAGTGATTTTACAGAAATACATTATTCAAAAACGATCACCAAAATATGATCACTATGTAAATCAGCGGTTTATAAACTTTTACAAAGCTAGCTCGATTATTGCGTAAAACGATCCGCAAATTTTCTGAATTCCCTCGAACACACATATTACACGTCCACGTTGATAATTACACGTGATTGCTGGTAATTTTCATGATTTCTAATTAATTACATTACCAGCTACGCGTGCACGGTCGACGTGAAGTTTAGAGTGGTTTTCATTAAACAATTTTCATTAAAACCATATCGCTTGATAAATGTCCTCTTCATCTGAAGCTTATACGTATAATAACAATGATCAGCATAATCCGTACCGCACAATTATACTTTCTCGTCGTTGCAATCGTTTCATTGCGAACATGATTATCTGAAATTTCTACCGTTATGGAAGCATTACTGTACTTATCGTATAGTGCTTATAGAGCAGTATGTTATAGTAACTACGACACCGAACGAGAGATACTAATGCTATGTGTCCACGCGAGAGTGACTCTCCAGATCTGTAGTAGTTTTCACAAACGTGTCCACTCGAAAGTGGATCCTTGTAATTTATATTCTCGAGCGTAAGGCCGACATTTATTTAAGAATAATAGCTATCGGAGAGTTCCACTCGACTGTGCGGCCGCTAATAAGTTCTACTCTCAAGAGTAATACTCTCAGTACGACATGTCGCACAAACTTTCCGAGCACGCTGTCCACGTAACTCCTTACACCGCGATGTCCAGTTAATGTAAATCCTGAACCCGTTAAGGGCGGTGTCTCACGTATTTAGAATAAATGTTAGTGAACTTGCTGATTTTTTTTATTAGTGTAGGTTATAACAGTTTTATTTGATCGATTCGTGTTCGTCGACCAAGAACAACTGCACAGTGGTCCAGGAACTCGATTTTATTGGCCAAAAGTCAAATTGTTATTGGATCTTTCTAAAAGTCAAAAAATCAGATGTTTTTGAGGACACTGATAATGCATTTGACATCCAAAATGAAAAATTCAAAACGGTGGATTCAACACCATGCACATATGGTCCGCAAACTCGTTTTTCGTAGTCAAAATTAAAGTAGTCAAAATCTCGAGAACCTTTGGTTTCCGGATGTTGAAAGAATTTTGAGACACCCTGTATATGATCTAAGGTCCTCACGCGTTCACACGCATTCACACGCAGGGTATCGCCCTAACAAACGACAATCGTGACATCCCTGCGTGTATAATCCATATACCACATTAGATATCGGAGAATACTCGATATTAAAAATAACAAAACGAAATTATTTATACGAGATCCGTGGTTATCGGTGCACGGTTTCGTTCGTCGCTGAATAATAATGAGAAGCTAACCGTTGAAATTGGTAATCGCTGCAGGGAGATGGTGAACCCGTTCGGGTTTGTAAGTGGTGGGTCCGCGGACTTCGTTACCCCTATCTCGATTTGACTTTCCAGTCGCTTTGCTTGCTTGCTTGAGGTAGAGGAAAAGGATCAGTCCTAGCCCGTTGCTGAACTGTAGACTGGCAATGCCCAGAGGCACTCTGTTTGGCATCCTACGGCGTTTTCCGAAGTCAGTGCACTTGTTCCTGTAACGGTGTACGTGAACGCAACGATACAGCGAGGCGGTAAGCCCAGTGGAACGGTAAACGGAAACGTCTTTTGTGGATCCGGATTGAGGTTCCTCAAGCGCAACGTACTGTGCGTGAAACATTTCTCTGCGTTGTATCTCTTCGTAGCTGTCGCGAGGCTCTCCGCCGTAACGGCACCGAATTATATCGTGGAAACGATTACATAGCGTCAGTGTAAACGTTGTCAAGGGAGTCGCTGTCGGTCAAGTAGAAAGGGCCCCGCAAACTAAGTGAAGTGTCATTTTCCTGAAGTCGCGATTGCCTTTAGCGGACGCAAATCTCTTTGATGACTCCGGCGGGAGTACTGTCTATTACATCGTTACCAAGAGAACAGAATGGTACTGGTGTGTTGGCGAGTTCGGAAAGCAAGAGAATCACGAACCACCAGCGATACAGTTGGCGAAGGTACCTCCCCAGGTTCGAAGTTTCTCTTGCAGCTGACCTAGACTGCAGCGCACCGCCAGTTCCGCCGACTATCTTAACCGGTATCTGGTACAGGGATCGCTCGACTGATTCTTGGCTGGTATCTCGTGCGGCTAGACTCGGCCGCGAGATATTCCCAGAAAGAGATTCTCCACGGTGTATATTAATATGTTGATTAAGCAGCAGGCTGGAAACGGGTGCAGAGCGTCGGGACGCGACGACGCGACGCTGCGCGGCGCCGCGCTGTCGGAATACGAGCGAGGTGGCAAAAGGAAGTGCAGCGCGTAGCGTGTGCCGCATGTAGCTACACGGAATCACGTGTGATATCACGTCGATGTCGTTTTCCGCAAAGACATCGTTACCTTTCGCTTCCGTGTCGGGAATACCTCGCGACCTCGCTTCCGTGACAGGAATACAAGCCTTGCCGATGTGGGAGTCGGGTAGTAGGGGTTCGGTAGTAGGACTAGCGAGGCAGCTTCGATTCCTTCTTTGCCGCAACGAGGACGTCGACAAATAGCTAAGCTGCGGATCGTCCGCGACCCCTCCAGCGCCCATCCCCTAATCCCTGCCATTGGTCCCGTTGTTCCGAGCACGGTTCGCCGTGTAACGATTTACGCACGTGTGTCGGCGAGCGAGAGAATAACGAGCACGCGTCACGTTTTCGTCGCACAGATTTCCAGCGATAAATTTCCGCTTGTACGTACACACCCCGGGTCAGCGCAGGCTATCGAGCAAGCGAGCGAGCGAGCGAGCGCCATCGAGCCTGTTCCGCGTAACGAGCAACGACATTATAAGAGTCACCGTCGAAAGGAGAGAGGGAGAGAGAGAGGGAGAAAAATCGCATCGAGAACCGGCGCGTAGGGGTGAAAAGGGAGACGGAGGAGTCGATGTACGAATAATTGCCGGAGGACGAGGAATAATCGTGAGGGGTGCGAGCATACGTCAGCGCGCCGCGCTGGTTGGCCCAATTCCTTTCTGCAGGATCGATGGCCAGCCAGCCGTACGAAAAGGACGATTTTAGAACGTGACTGCTTACATACCGGTCAGTCACGTCCCACGGAATCAACGACTTCTTCTGTTTCCTTTTCCCTCCGTTCCGCCAGAAAGGAAAACGGTAAACACCGGCTGCTGGACCGACCTCTCTCTATCCGTTCGAATCAGAGGGTTTGGGACGACGGCGCGACGCGACGCGAAGAGAGCTCGATACACAAAGAGACCCGACGGGGGTCTCCCCGGTCGAATCGATTGATATTTTCATCGACGAGCCCCGGTGTGTATCGATAGTCGAAGCATCGGGTCCGCTTCGACGCTCGAGTTATTTTATCTGCTATTTCTGCGACAGGAGGCACGGAGGGAGGTGATCGGCGGCCATGCTCTCGCGTTAACCCAGTGTTGTTTCAACGGAGCCGCGGCTCGTCCGTATTTTATTGGTAATTCAGCCGAGTGACGTTGACAGGTAGCCCGGTCGCATGCTCGACTCGATTTTTCGAAGATATTGTTAGGGGAAAGCAATCTGACGTCCGTCGATAATTAATGGACCGCTTCGCCGGCGCGAGAGGAGAGGTAACGCTCGAAGCCACGGGGGAATTGTTACGCGTCCCGGAAGCACGCGGAGGACCACTTTGGCGGGACATTAACGGAAACCGGGGGCGGGGGAAGGCTTCTCTCTTTTTTTTCCTTTTTAGTTTTACCCTCCTGAACGTTAGCACAATCCCTCATTTCCCCTTATCGAGGGCTTCGTCGGGCACATTTTACCCGGCGTAATCGCGCTGTTGCCTCGGGAACCTTCAGCAAAATCCATTTCTAATTTCTTTTCTCTTTTAATAAACAGCTTCGATCGGTTTGCATTTCGTGGGGTAAGGAACACAGGGATGGGTGACTAATCCTTTTCAATTTTTTTATTTATAAGCATTTGAAACCCTTCTGGGTTTAATTTTGCTCTACACGAATAATTTAAATAAATACAATAATGTGAAATACAGGAATAATGCAATAAGATAACAGCACTATCCGCTAACGCTAAATATGTCGGTTACAGTTTTGGAAAAAGAAGTAATGCTAATACAGTCTTTGGTTATTTGGCTTTGCTATAATTGTGTCTATATTAAGAGGCAGTTGGAGGCCCGTACTAAGTAGAGAACTTATTAGTTTCCACCTTTGTGAATTGTACAATTCCCATTGCCGTATTGTGTGATCCAGGGTTTCGCTACACTGATTGCATTTACATTGGTTATCACTGATAATACCTACCCTCTCTAGTAAAGCAACTAGATTCTAATGATCAGAACGCATTCTGTTAACTATAACTGACAACTAAACTTCTCTCGAGTTTTAAGCGGACGTACCATGGTATAGAAGCTTTCATTAAAGAAGTTTCGAAAGTATGTTTTCCCCTTAAAGACACCTCAATTTTTTATGACTCCAAAAGTATGATCTTTAGCTTGTTCTTTAAAACTCTCAAACAAATCAGCGTAGGGGATCGCAGAAATATTTACAGTATTCATTGACGTCGTCGATTTGGTTGCCCTGTCGCATTTTCATTGCCTTGGATTCCACGATGTGATGGGATCCAAAACAGTTTAATGAAGCTGTTATGATCATTATTGATCAGCAAATCGAATTTTCTCTTAATTTTTTCAAGAATGTATGGGTTAGTTTTAATGCCTACTTTGGGGTTTTCCAAAGCTAGGAGCGCGCTGAGAGAGTCAGAGAATATAAGAAAACTGAGAGAGAGAGAGAGAGAGAGAGAGAGAGATGTTGATGTTCCAGAGCAATATCGAAGGCATCGTTTAAAGCAATACATTCTACAGTGTACACAGATGCAGAAGGGATCCTTTTCAATTACCGGTTTTCCACTAGAAATTCGGTTGGGTCTTGACTCGTCTATGTAAACCATGTGTTTTTCTATTTTTTCGAATTTTTAATTGTTTGCTTTTACGACTAGAAATTCAGGCGTGTTTCACGCGAGTGTAATTATCGTCGTCACTCGTTACACATTTACCAGCCGTGAGGTTTTAATGCTTCATAAAGTATTCAAAAGCGGGCGCGAATCTCTCGTACGCACATGTTCACATGTGGAAAAAAAACACGCACACACAGAGATTCAGGCGCTCGGTTGTACCGACGGGAAATTAAACGAACGATAAATCAAGTTACCGATAAAACGTTGAAAAAAAACCCACTAAATAGACGCGCGCGGGCGTTCAAGGGTGAGAGAGTGAGAGGGAGAGAGAAACGGGTAGGGATGGATAAGGATTATTTATGCAAACGTACATACAATTGCGACATTCCGCATTCACAGACCCGCGCCGCACTGTTTCCGATCCCAATGTGCTCTTGTTCCACTTTACTTTCACCTGATATTACTCACCAATTCGTTCGCGACGCATTGGTTTTTTCTTGTCGTTGACTTCCTCAACGGAACGCGCGCGCCACGTCGAGAAATAAATACCGGAATAGCGGAAAACGGGAAAAACGAGAAAAAATAAGGAAGAAGAGGGACACGAATCGCGAATTTTTAAGAATTTCCTTTCAACAAATCTGCCGGATCAAGCCTCAAGAGTTGCTCTCGCGTGAAGATACAGCATAACTTCTGGCTGAGCTATACCTCGGGCTAATAATAAATCAGCATATAAATGGCACATAAAAATTCGTTTCGTTTACATACGTGTGTTTAGTCGGTTCGATAAAAATTTTCATGATAACCTACTAGTTCCTTTCGGGAAGGCTGTACTTTCGCCTCAATAATTCTTCGTTGGTAATTCCGCGCAACTCGTACGTGAGAACCGTGAATTTCGCGCCAGTTCACATGTTACGGCGCACATACGCTTTCTTTAAGAATTTTACAAGTGTTAGGTTTATGGTTGGAAACCGGTATTTTCGAGGTAGAACGCGTGAGCAGTAATTTCGGCTTTAAATTAATATCGAAACAAGAACGTGTTGATTTATTATCCGTTTCTGGATAAATTCTAATTTATTTCTTACTCTTATTTAAATAAAATTGCATTTCAAACAATGCTCGGCATCGATGTGAATTTTGTCTAGAGAGCCGGGTCAAACTTCGTCTTGGTAGATAACCGACGATCCTTATCCACATCGGAGTGGATTATTGCCACCGTTACGTTTTGCACGGGCCGTAATGTTCTGCCGCTATCACGTGACGTTTATTCAAGCATTATGACATGTTTTATGTCATCTCCACGGTCAACCGTGATTTTTATCGGTCCCCTCCGTTTCCCATGTTCACGGTATGCAAATGAAGCTGAACCGTTAATATCGTACCGATGAAATTACCGGATAACGTCGCATTGGGATTTACTTCTTCGGAAAAAATGAAAAACAGAAGGCCGGCAGAAAAAATATGCGCCGCGGAGAGCTCGTGCTTTGTCGCTGTTCGCGGTTGCTGATTATAGTTCTAAAAAAAAATTCGCGCCACAGTGTATCAGGTATGATGCATCATTACGCGGTACGTATTTTACGGGGAAAATCGTGGTCGATGACAGATAATTATTCTCGAGCTACAGACATATGCGCGTTCGCATGTATCAGACGAGCTTTCAGGAAAAAACACATTGAATAAATAATCTTGGGATAAATAATTCGTCCTGTGTAGAGGACACGTTTCGTTCTTTCTTCTCTCTCCGTCAGCATTCCCATCGATTTAACTCGGAGGGTACTTAACCGACAACATTAAAACGAGCACTTCCGACATTATCTCGGCATCGGCTTCTCTTTTCCACGGGATTCCTCCGGAACGATTCCTTTGCCCGGGGTTTTCTGATCGAAACTTCCGTGTCCATTTGCTCGTTTCCAGCGCTCGTCTCCCGTGAATGTCGAGTGGATATCGAAAGGAAGTTCCGCGGCGCGTCATGAATAACTGAAAATGATATCGACGTCACGCCCGGCCGCCATCACAAAAAGTGGCACAAGTGAGACGCACTGGAAACGATCGACGTTGTCGTTGCGCTAGCCCAAACTCATTATCCGACAGTTTTGGCAGATGTGGGTCAAACGACGCTCTTCCACATCGTTCCTGTCCCGTTTGCCGCGAGTCGATGCGAATGGATCAAAAATTAACCGATTCGCCAAGGAGAAAGGGAAACTGTGACAACGTTGTTTTTAAGACTGGCGAGCTCTTGGACAGGGCTGCTATTGCGCCTAACTTTGTAAATATCTCAACTAACTCGAAAGAATATGTAACTATGTTGAGGGATGTGATTTTCAGTGGAATAAACCAGTTTCGTGAAACAGGTAACCTTTAAAAATAATTTTATCATAAAACAGCTAATAGACCAGGTATATCCTGCATAAACCTACTCTAGCGACTAGTGTTCCGATTGTGCCAACAATTTTTCGCGCATGCGCGGCAATTTCAGCCCCAGTAACGTACCTTTTCGATGAAATTGGGTAGCTTAAGCACCCCGCAGACTTTTAAAAACTTATTAGTACATACATATGAAAAGGCAAGGGGTTAAGCTATCCTTAACACGTTAGCAATTAAGTTTCACGACGTCCTGCCAATAATACCGGTACACTCCTGCCAATATAACTGCCTCAAGGCGTCAGGGCCCTGGTCGCTCTGCTGGGTCATTGTAGATACGCTACTGTTTTTACACAATCGGAACACTGCTCGCGGCCAGTGATGCCAAAATCGAGAAACCGAGAAACTTGCCCCTCTGACGGCTCGGCCAGTTGGCCCCCCACTCTTACTTCTACTGCACACGCGTTACACACGACGTACCTCTACCACTGATACACACACACACACACACACACACCTGCGTACCTTTGCTACGTAGTAGTGATACGCTGGTGCGTGCAGCGCGCGAGCGCGTTGGAGGACAGTAGGGGAGAAGGTAGGTCATAATGGGGCGAGCGGGCTAGTTCCACGATTTCTGCATCACTGGCCGGAGGGGTAAGTTCCTCGGTTCCTCCGATTCAGGCATCACACCACCCGTTACATTGTAACAATATTCTTGAGTTTTCGTTAGAAAATAGTTTTACATCAACAAATTAATAAAAGGTGAGTGTAGATGATTTGCAGCATAATGGCTGCGCGGCGCGTCGCAAGGGTGTGCGGATTTTCTTGACGTGGCTTGGCGAAGTTACTTCCATCGGGATTGAATTCATTACACCCGGCCCGAATTGTTACATTGATAAACTCGAGATAAGTTGCCGGCAACAAAGTTTAGGTACGCGGACATCAAGGCTGGGAGTTACGCTATCTCCGCGAACAATTTGAAGGAAAGGAACTTTCTGAATAGTCTGAGCCAGCAAAGAGTTGCGGGCCTGAAAGTTACTTTATTGTCCCAGAACTTCCACGTTGCTTTCGGCCACGTGTGATTCTTTCGAGCTGCTTTGTCCCCGATAACGACGGCATGACGGGGTCATGAAACTGATGCACGACAATGGTAGTTTGCTCCGATGTCCTTGCAACATGTGAGATCTGTTCCTCTGTCGCCTATGGAATCCCCAACGCAAATTCAGATACTCGGTGAAAAACATTATTCTGCACGTTTGACCTGCTTCTGATAATGCAAACATGCTATCGAACATGATTAATCACTCTGTCAGTATGCCAAACATTGTCTCAAAGTCACGATAACGTTCAATCAAGCCAGTGCTAGTATCATACTCAACTTAGCAGGTTCAGATAATGGCAATTTATCAAGAAAGATGTCCCTGTTGTCACTGAAAATGACCTAGAGAGAAAGAGACGATACGCAATATGTGTACCAACAAAAGTAACAAAGATATTAAGGAGTGCTGGATAAAGAAAACCCAAGAAAAATATCCTGTAAACAGGAGCCAAGTTCTCTACGACCGTAAAAAGTTGTGAGATCAAACAAAATACGGGCAAGTTCGTTAGCTTAGAAATACCTCTTGCAATACTGAAAAAAGCGTTTGTAAAAATTAGTTTAAAAGAGCGCAATTTAATTTTTAAAGAGTTGCATGGAGGGCTAAATTATTCAAATTTGGCCGTTACTTTTTAAACCAATGGCCATAAAAGGTGTTAGGTAGCGGCCAAGTTCAAATAATTTAGTCCTCCATGAAACTCTTTAAAAATAAAATAGCGTTCCTTTAAACTAATTTTTACAAACGCTTTTTCTCAGTATTTGCAAGAGGTATTTCTAAGCTAACAAACATATTAACCATAGAGAACTTGGCTCCTGTTTACAGGATGTTTTTCTTGGAATTTTATCGATTTTTGTTGATTGTTTTTTTTATCAGTATTTGTTTCGACTTCGAAGCTAATAAAACGTATATTATGTATGTTATGCTGCTATGTTCTATCCCACGTACCTATTTCGTAAAGTTTTTTTCCAATACAACCCCTTTAAGGTGTAAAATATCAAACTTTGATAATTATTCCTTCGAGTGTTTGTTATGGTTGACCCACGTGGCAAATTTTAAGCTTGTAGATCAATGGGAAGTACCCAAAAGGTTTTGATGATCTGTCAGTCAGTCAGTCAGTGAGAAAAGCGATTTTTTAAGTCCTATATCTCGGAACCTACTAATGTTGGACGATTAATGTTTTGTGAATATTGAGATATGATACCATTTAACAAGTGTACAAAATTGTATCTCTCTATCTGCCTTCAGTTTCGAGTTGCAAGCTTCAAAAAAGCAGCTAAGTTGTTTCGTGTAAAAGGAGGTAGTGCGAGAACTTGGCTGGTGCACGGTAGTGCACCTAGACACCGTGCAGCACGTATCGTCGAAATGTTTCACGTGCAACATTCCTTCGTATTTTGCTTACGCGAATACTTATTCATGGCGGGACGAAGATTTAAGGTCAGATGAAACATGACGCATCGAGACAACGAAATTGTAGAAACGAAAATCTGTTTTGTCAGGCTCAACAACTCCTAAATCGTTGCTAGCACGCTCGCACGCTCGTTTCAGCGTCGATTCTTCTTTCGTGCGGAACGCTTATCGATCAAATTGTTATTCGTTCCGGAGAGCCCGTGCTCTCGTCGTTCCTCGATCTGCTTTCGTGCACCGCGTCTATCAGCCGTATTATTTTCGATTGCTCTCTTCGTCCCCTGAATTGCGTAATTTACATCCTCTCGGAGAAACCATTTCTAACAGTTTCTTCAGTTATCGATTATTCGACCGCTCAAAGGTGTCGTACGTTATCCAACCACCTTCACCGATTGTTGAATCGCGTTTTATGGTGTCGAGCGACGAACGCGCATCTAGTGTTTTTATATTGGTTCCCCAAAGTCGGAAGACCGGGTGAGAGCGCATTTGTTTACGTTTTCGGCTGCCGGTGGCTCCGAGCAAACGCGCGCGCGCGCGCGCGCGCGCGTGTGTGTGTTTGTGTGTGTGTGTGTGTGTGTGTGGCGCTGTGTGTATAAGAGCGTCTGTCGATTGTTAGCCCTTGGCTCTTCTTTAATAAACATAAATAATCCCGTTATTTTGTGTGGTTCTACTTGAGCACCGACTTTAACACCTTTGGAGACATTGAGGGGACACAGTCTGATGTAGATGGATATTTCCGAAGAGGGTTAACACGTTGACGCCGGCGCGGATATTTATGGTTTTTTCCGTGCGGCGGTGCTTGAATTAGCGGTCCGTTCATCAACGTGTTAAGTATTTTATACTGAATGTTTGATTATATAATGTCGAAATGTTAATGTTTACTGATGAATAATTAAAATAAAATTAATTTTATACTATGTATTTTTTGATACACGAGCGTGGCCCATCGGTCGGTCATGCCGCCCCACGGAACAATCAAGCGTGACCCACCGGTGGGTCAAGCCGGCATCAACGTGTTAAGAAACGATTCGAAATTCAACAATGCACTTGTTAAAATATACATTCCAAATATAGATCTTGAAATGTCAAGTATAGTAATTCGAGTGTAATGCATAGTCTGTACTGCATGCAGGCGATACGACACCGATGCACGCTAAGCAGGAACGGGGTATGTAATATCCTAGTTCTTACAAGCGATATCATGAAATCTTGAAAACACTAAAATTTAAGTACATCGTTGAATTCGGACTTAAATACACGTAATTTCCAGTTACTGTGGATCGGAGGGTTAGAATTTAAAAGTAACTCTTTTTAAAAGCAACTCTTGCGCGAACAAATATATAATTTCTGTTACTTTCAACATTTTTTACTAGGGAAAACGAATTTAAAACAATCCGGCGTGCCTATTATAACGAGATTAGAGCGTGTTCGTTTGAAATCGATTCCCAAAGGTATTTTCAATTTCCGTGTTTCGCCGGCGAAGCATTTGTGTTTAAATTACCTGTTCCAATTAATGTTAAACATTTTAATCGGTTGTATTGCCAAAACAAAGGAGTGGTTAGTAATCAGTAAGTTGCCCGGTTTAATTCAATGGAAAGCTTTGATGAAAGTTTTCGCATTCGAAACAGGCAGCAGCACCAGTGTTCCGAAACGCGTCCAGCGAATTCTCTCGGCTAGGCGCGGAAATCATTTAAATTCAGCCGAATTATTTCATCGGGCGCGTTATCGCTCGAATATATTTTAACCAGTCTAAAGGTGGATGTAACTTCCGTCTTAAATTGCCGCGAAATCCTCCGCACGTTGCATAAGGCTGCTCTTAACGCGTTCAGCGGCTGGAGAAGTTCGGTGTTCCCAGCTAAGCTTTAATAACTGGTCGAAACTTTAGATTGAATCATTCAATTATAGGGAGGTACTAATCGTGCAAGTCTCGTACGGTTCTTTCGTTTCCGAGAACCAGTCCGCAACCAGAAAGACACCGGAAGTTCAGCGAGATGATCTATGCTTCCTCTTTTATTATTATTATTATTTATTATAGACGGACTGAAGCCCTTTTACATAAGGCTTTACAACAAAAAAGGATAAAGGAAAAAAACTGGTACAATCGATAGGTATTATCATATATAATCCTGCGTAGTTGCATTCTAAAATTTTGCAAAGATTCGATGAAAAAATCAATACGATTACAAAGAGTGCATGATTTTGCAATAATGCGATTTATTGGATTAATTAATCCATAAGTAGATTTCGCTGTGAATGTTTGAAAGCCCGCTCTTGTTCTCAGTTCACGTTCCGGTATATTGATTTGCGGAAGTTGAGAAGGACAATGAATACGATTATTAATTAAATGAAAAATAAAACTCTGGTCGTATACTATTCTTCGAGCAGATAAATGGTGCTAGGCTCATTGTTGTTATTATTGCGAAGTAATCAGGATCAAAGATTGACATTGGATTATTTAGTTTGTATAAACAAAACCTGAGAAATTTATGCTGCACTCTCGAGCAGCGTGATTTCGTACTTAGAGCTATTTGGAGATTATATAATTGATGTATATTTTAATAGCGGACTGACGAGGGCAACATAGAATTAAATTGTTAATTGTTTGTCTTCCATGATGTTTTTAAATATCGAACAGAGCGGTAGATATTAGATTGTCTGTTCCAGTGAACCATGCTGCATATCAATGACTTCGGTTACTGCGAGCGCGATAGGAACCATTATTTAATACCACCGACAGGGAATCCGCACTTGATACCGGCCGATTTCCATCATCATCGGGGAATCTATTTCCCGACGGTTCCGCACCTAACCATCGAGATCTATTCAAATAGATCGCGTTCTCCAATGCCGAACGTTTCCGCGTCTAAGACATACGCGTCCGCTAGGCACCCTTATTGATGAATCTATCCCGCTGATGCTTTCCTTTCATACTATCTTACGCCTCCGTTCTTTGCCCTTTCATCCAGCTTCCGTGAAAGATACCTCGCCACATTCTTGCATCGAACGCCATTCAATAACCTCGCCTTTCGACGCGCGAACTACTCTCTGAATGGCCCGATCGGCCCTAATTAAACCAGCTGTGGTATTATTGCTAACTACGAGAATTTTCTTTGCGAATCTCCGAACTTCGCTCACGGAAAAGAAGAACGTGAAATCAAAATAAAAACAACCGGGTATACAAAACTTCTCAATTGTTAAAAAACAGATTCAACCCTTTCATTCTGTATTATCTTCCGTAACGAATTTGTTAATCGTACTTGCTAATTTTCCTGGTCATATTTCGGAATTTATTAATGTAGCGATAACCATGAACGTTATCCAGATTATACTGTCCAACAACAAATATGTTTCCATATAACTGTTGGGTGCATCTTATAGAGTTTTTCGCGCTGATTCCGAATCTGGCCTTAATTTTTCATATCACATAAATTGTGATGTGCAATAGTAATGCAGCATGATTGTTCAAACATGAAACATGAAAAAAGTTGAAATTTGTTGAACAGTGTTATTGACGTTCATGTTCTAACAGTCTAATCGAATTTCAGGATTATATTTCGCGAGTAATGCGATCTTTAAATAAAGATGATAATTGTTACTACCGTTTGAAAATTTCGTACCAATTCCCTGAATTGCTTGCTCGCCTCTGCACAGTCTCGAACACGATAGTTTCGTTTACAATACAACCATCCTATAGTCATGGCATTCAGGACCCGCAACGCGATTATAGAGAGCAGTGGTCACTATTACGTGATCGTTTTATTGGCTGATGGCTTCCGTCTTGCTCTCGCCCGTAGTGGACAGCGCCCCGGAGCAAGCCCTACTATCAGCTAATCCTATGATAAGATGGGAATGGTGATCCGATTATGAGAAGGTCGACAAAACGACATTACAGAAAGCGGATACTGTATCTGGTAACCGGAATTTCATTTCCACCATCCCGTCGCGTGCATATTAAGATTCATAGAATTCCTTCCGACCATTTTAACCCGCCGTTGAAATAAACAAATAAAAGTCTCGCTTTCCGGTCTCGGTACCTAATGAATACAGTTCGCAACGAAAGTATATTAAAATTCGAGTGTCGAGAAAGGAGAAGACGATTTAGAATTATAGTGAATTTCAGCTGTGATCGAGTCGTATTGATTTACCATTTCAAATAGGGTTGAATAGAATTCATTTTAAATATGTTTGTGCATAAAATTTGAATTGTGAATTAATTTTAAATAGAATTAAAATTTTTTAATAGGATTGCGATCAAAATTAATTTTAAACAGAGAAATACAATTATTAATAAAATTCAGAATGGAATTAATTTTAAGTCGCTTTGAATTCACTTTCTAACCCTTTCGTTATTGTTGGCATCCAAATGCGCTTTAAAAAATTAATATGCATGCATTTATGACTCTTGATTTAGTTCGTTCCGCTGCTACCAGAGTCCGGCCAAGCTTACTCGCAATGATTGCTGGAAATTTTACTGTGCGATGACTGCCATGTTGATTGTCGTAAACATCGTTCGGTAAGTAACAAATCTTCCGATTCTGTAATATCTTTAATAGCGAAAGGGTTAAACTATCCTCCGCATAAATTGAATGAAAATCGGCTTGCGCAAGTTGAACATGCCCCCTTGTTAGTTACACGAGCCACACAAATATGTAAAACGTCGTATCACCTTGTCCCTCGCTGTAGCTGCAGCGGCGCAGCAACATTTATCTTTCTTCTCCGGCGAAAGTTATTAGAACGACGCTATTCTTCGTAAGTACTTCGAAAGATAAGAGGATTTCGCCGATATTCCAGTTACGTCGGTCCTGAGGCGTGGCACGGCAGCGGGCTTCTGGACACCGGTTATTACCGCAATAAATAGCACTATTAAGAGTGACACGCGGAAACTTTGTCTCTTCAGGGCGTTGGCCAATCGCGTAGGGGCTGGAGTTACACGAGAACTTCAAAAAGCTCCAAAATTTCAATTCGAGAAGTTTTTCGAAAACAACAAATTTTTGTTCGCCGAGATTGTCAACTACCTGGAAAATCGTGTAGTGAAAAATGGATCCGTAACAAGTCGTACTGTTTCTTGAGTGTATTCAAAAATCTGTAACGAACATTTCATGGATTCTAGAACAAGCTGAAAACTTGAATTTGATCCAGATTCTTACGACTCCAACCCACTATGCGATGTCGCAAAGTCAAGGAGATGCCACAGTTGGAGCGGCAACGATTTCCTTAGGAAAATTTGAATTCGAGAAGTTTCTCGAAAACGACAAATTTTTGTACGCCGAGATAGTTAACTAGCTGGAAAATCGTGTCGGGAAAATGGATCCGTAACAAGTTCTACTGTTTTTTGAGTGTATTCAAAAATCTGTAACGAACATTTCATAGATTCTAGAAGTTGAAAGCTTGAATTTGATCCAGATTCTTACGACTCCAACCCACTGTGAGATGTAGCAAAGTCGAGGAGATGCCACAGTTGGAGCGGTAACGATTTCCTTAGGAAAATTTGAATTCGCGAAGTTTCTCGAAAACGACAAATTTTTGTACGTCGAGATAGTTAACTACCTGAAAAATCGTGTCGTGAAAAATGGATCAGTAACTGTTTACCGACGTACTGTTTCTTGCATGTATTTAAAAAATCTGTAACGGACATTTCATAGATTCTAGAAGAAGTTGAAAGCTTAAATTTGATCCAGATTCTTACGACTCCAATCCACTATGCGATGTCGCAAAGTCAAGGAGATGCCACGGTTGGAGCGGCAACGATTTCCTAAGGAAATATCGTGGTAACCTGGATGATGTACCACGTGGCCGCTGCCAGATTGTCCGATTTATCGCGCGACCACGGTCCCGAGGCTGCCGGGCAAGGCCGTGCCGTGGCTTCTCCTCGATATCAACGGCCATCGCCATTGACCGTGGCAAATCGTATTTCACGAGTTTTTGAACGGCCCGGCCGTGGCCGGCCCGCCGCCGATGGAAGAGCATTCGTTATCGCGTCTCGATCCACGTCTCTTTATTTAATTTGATTCATACGCGGCTACCTTCGGGCGGAATAACCGTGAAATCGCCGAGGAAATGGCTCGCCCCCTTCGTTTCGTTCGGTTTTCAGTTTCCACGGATATCGGAAACGAATCCGCGCGAACACCTCCGCTGGATACATGCGGTGTGTTTAATTGGAACGTTTGTACAATTTCCATTCAGGAAGCGTGGCACCGGAGAAATGATTGACGGCTCGCGCAATCTCGGGTTTTTCTGCCGCGAGCTCCGTTGGTGCAACCTTGATACTGTTGCGTGTCGGGCAGTGGTTCGAAACAACGGACAAACGCCCATTTTATTATCACATTTTTATTAGCTCGCTTTCTTGTTTGTCTGTTTGTTTGGTACAAATCTTGCAATTGATTTTAAACTAACTTCGAACTGGATAACGAAGTGGATAACTGAAATAGTACTAAAAAAATTTTTAAAAGACTGCATTTAGGATTTATACACTATTTTTAAATATTTCCCCTCCGCCCCTCGCCGCGGTAAGCAATAGCCAATCCGCGCGGCACAGCGTTTCCTGCTCCAGGACACGCCTCCACTCTGACTCGGACCCACTTCGGGCCGCAGGAGCTCAGTGTATTTTCGTACGTGGAGGTAAATCATAATAAATAATTGCAACCATCCGCTGTTCGTTCACGCAACCGCTCGCGTTTGTCTTCGACACTCACGCGTGTGAATTATATTGACTATGTTGTTGCTTTGAAACTGGTAATTTACAGTAAGCTTAGTGAGTAAACAAAGTATTAATAAAGAGTGATACAAGTATTAACACAAGACTAAATAGCAGAAAATAATTATTTAATAAAAATAAATCTTTAAAAAACGACGTTTTTAATAACAGACTAAAAAGTATAAAATAATTTTTCCTAGTCCCATAAAGATTCCCAACCTCGTACAGATAGTCCTGAAAATTTGTGATTGTGAATTTTTAATAGGTATGAATATACTTGTAAAATGCATCAATTATCTATTGCATGCGCTCCACGTTTTTCGATTGAAATTTTACAACTATTTTTATATCTATTAAAAATTGACAATCACAAATTTTCCTGAATATCTGTACGGGGTTAGGAATCTGTATGGGACAAGGAAAAATTGTTTTGTACTTTTTAATCCTTTTTTAAAAACGTGGTATTTTTAAAAATTTGCGTTTGTTTAAATAATTTTCAATTCAAAATTAAAATCTATTCGCGTGAAGGTTATTCAAGGTCACTGAAGTGGTTGGCTCGGTTGGCATGCGAAAAATGTAACCACCCCTTAATCGAGTCGCTTACTGAACGTTATTATCGACGGGGACGGGATGACGGTTTTTCTTTTGTGGCAAAAAAAAAAAAAGAAAAATGAGCCAGACGATGTTATCATTATTTTACACGAAAACAGTTCGAGGACTGGATATATGCCCCATGAATAAAGAAAACCGATCGATATCGAAGTTTCTCAGCTCCGCAGTAAAATACCGTACGGCTCCGAGTGCTCTAGGACCACTGTCTGCGACACTATTTTATGTTTGTCAGTGCCGAAATAAAGCAAAGAGGGGATGAAAATATGAGCGCCGTTCCTCCGTTGAATATTTTCCGATTCGACGACAAATGTCGACAAATTGTCACGATTTAAAGCGAAACATTTTATACAGTTCTCGGAGGGCAACGTCAGCTCCTGTTTCTTTCGAGAAACTGGAGAAACGTACGTTCGAAAAGTTTATTCTTATTGTTAAATTGGCTATATTTTGTTCAATAAGGTTCCAAACGCCGTAAGTGCGAAATGTTATAGTAAACCTTGTTTATAATCGATCGACTTTCTCAAGATATGCAGGGTGTCCCAAAAATGTTACTGCTAGTGACATAAATGACTATGAGTCGCTCTATTCCATTTATCTAATAATACATCATTCCAATCTATTTGCCCAAGTAAATCTTCCTGCCTGGCCTCGGCTCAACCTCACTCAAGTAGAATAACCGGAGATTGTTGTTATTCTACCTCTCTGAATGTAGAGCGTAATTATTCCACTTGTCTGATCGCAAATTCATCTACCTTATCACAATTTGGATATCATACAGAATAATACAGAATATAATGTTAACAATTAAAAAATAAAATAAAATTGACAGATTAAAAAAATGTTGGCTCATACAACAGCGAGACATGTGCTGAAAATGCTCTGGATATTTGAAATCAATTGTCTACCCGAGACATTCTGGCAACCGTGTCGAAAAAAACGCTTTTAAAAATTCAACTCTCAACAGTCGATGTTCCGAAAATGGAAAGCCAGAATCACCACTTGAGAATAGAAATATTAGGTCGATGCAAAGGTTGGTGCCCAAACTGATACATTATATTATTCTTTTGCATACAGATCCACGATCTAATTGTAAACCATTTTAAGATAAACAAATAAATAATTGATTAATGGAAATGGGTATTGATAATTTCTTTAATTAAAAACCAGAATACATGAAACACATGGAAGACGTCTGCACATCGGCTGTGAAGTACAAATTGTAATGGGACAAAAATCTTGGACCTCCCCCATTGGGTCAGTTCGAGGAAAGACTAAAAATAGAATTTCCCAAATTTTGATTACTCAGGTCTTTTTAAGAATGATATATATATATACATATATATATAATAAATAATAATAATAATAAAAACACGTACCAATCAGAGCGCGGCTACAGCGGATTGATTCTGGCTCGACCAATGGCGCCGCCACGCTAAGCGGGACCTGTCGCTGAGTTGGACTCCGTTTGCTCTAGCCGCCCTCTGATTGGTCTGTGTTTTTTGTTAATAACTCCTACACAAAGCCGCTGGCGTCATTTTTGTAAGGAAAATGTCGCTTCAAATGACCCAAGGAACCTCCCATTTCCGGGAAGTACACGAATTTTGGGACACCCTGTATATCGCAAACGAACTACACCTTATCGGTTTCTAACCTGCGGGTAGATAAAACAAAGAAACAAAGAACCCTTTCATTATCTTTATCAACTCAACTTACTTCTGAAGCCAGATATTCCAACATTACATTATTCTTTTGAATACAGATCGACGATCTACTGGCAAACAATTTTAAAATAAACAAATAAATAATTGAGAAGCCAGCACATCCGGATACCTTTAAATTTGTAGGAGTAGAGGTTCTAGAGAGAACTCGCGAACCGTCGACTGCATTCATCGATGGGCTAGCTATAGCGTTAATGTGTGGGTGATTGATTCGGTGTCGATAGAGTCGAGCGATTCTTCAAATATTACAGCGCCGCGAGGCTAATAATAAAAGAAATCAAAGGGCGGCGAAAACTAGGCAAGTGGACGGCTGATGTTTCTCACTCGGGCCACTCCGAATAACTCTTCCATCGGATGGATCAATGAAATCCAAATAAGAGGCGGTATCCCGGAACAGCCTCATCCGGCCTCTTTTCTTCGACAGTGTCAGGCAAGGGATCGCGGAGTCTCTTTTCCCACACCGGGGTTCGAAAGCACGAATGTAGGCCAGCCGGTCGACCAGATGGAATCTATCAACTATATAAAACACAATGTACTGATGCACGCGTCCCGCTTTCAACACGAACGCCTCGTTACATATGAATGCGACCGGGCAAACACCTACTCGTGTAACCGCACATGCGACACAACAAGGCGTCACGTATGCTGGAAAAAATAAGCACGTGCTAGAGGCGTCAAAGAAATTTTCTCAATTTTACATTTCTCACACAGAGCGCCTATGGTGCCTTAGAAATCGTGCTGGTCCACCCTACATTCACAAATTCTTGTTTCTTCTTTTACCAACTCTTTTTTTCATTCTCGAAGCGAGAAAAACAAACCATACGAACGCACAACTCTAAATGCACTTCATTCTAATAAAACTAGGAAAGGACTGACGGAAATTGATGACGAAGCATCCCTCGACCATCGTTAACGCGATATATTTATTTATCCCGGTTACCGTAAAGAACAATTTCAAATAACGTTTCTCAAAATACATGCGTGCCATTGTCGATGCGAAAGAATTTATCGCACAGCCGGATGCTTGATTAAAAAATGTTCAGAGAACTATTACAGCGGTTTCCACTCTTTAATTTTTTGAAAGATTAATATATCTCAGTGCTTATTAATATAACAGTGCTTGAAATGATGTTACAAATAATGTTATTTGATAAGCGCTCAGATTTTCGGCACACCGTGTGCATTCCTTCGTCCGCCAGATTCGAATGCGCGCCCTAAAATTTTTGGAATCATCGTTGTTCTGACACGGCGTCGTCCTCGAAAACGCGACACAAATTTCAGGCAGCTACAACCGCGTTATTCCCCGGTTGGAGCTCGTAAAGTACGCAATCTCGTAAATGCACTTTTTCCAGGCACATGTTTTCTGTTCTGTCGCTGCTGGTAAACTAATTACTGGATTTTTAAAACTATCACGCACACGGAGTGTTAGGCGAAAAGAGCGGTTTAATAGCTGTTCGCTAGCTATGCTTTTACAGTGAATCAAAATAATGTTGGCACACTTTTTAAAGGACCACAGCATTTTAATTATTATTTTTCTTTTTTTTTGAGAAATTAGAACAATTAGTTCACTGTGAAAATTTTTAAAAGAATGTTTCCAGATCTCAACGATTTTAGTATTTTCTGTGTAATCGAAAATGAATGTTTGTTGAACAGTTACCAATATATACAGAGAAATAGATTGACGTTTCGCGAGAAAAATTAACGAACAGATGTGTTATTTTTCAATGTATTATTTCAAACAAATGGTGCTTCCCGATATGCGTACACACAGTGTCATTATTTATTAAAACAATAGAACGTTTTCGGTATTTACAATGTTCTTCTACTTTCTGTAGTTTTCCAGTTTTTCCGATGCAGTATTTCCCGTTCTCAATTTTCTGCTTTTCACTTTTTTTTCACGTGAGTATCGATACTAAAAAATACACATATCGAACATAAAATTTTTAGCAGTGATGCTGTCTGTCAGAGTTTCCCCAAAAATCCTAAATTGCCAAATTTTTCGACCCGGCATTCTGACCAGAACACTGAATGGTACTATTTGTCTGGAATCTGTATGCGCAGTTTAATTTGTTTACTAAAACAAAAAAAAAGTTATTGCTGTTTCCCATGCTCTCGTAGTTTTTTTATAACTTCGCAGTTATTCGATCAAATTTATTAAAACCGTAGGAAGAATTGTTGAAAGAATTATAGTGGAAATGACACAAACAGACAGACAGACTTGATTTTATTATATAGAGATTGAACAGTGTTTCGTTGTTATTTCATTAATATTGGTTTCTTATGTTTAATTTAGCACAGAGCTTAAAGGATTAAATGGATATTCGTTATTTTTCCGAAACCTCGTGATTAATGTACGAAAATTAATATTTCCGCAGACATTCGCAGCGCACTTATTATTGTTCTCATTTTATTACGCGCTGGTCGGTTGCGTGTTCTATGAATACACGAAGACCTCTGTTTATTCATTATTATTCCCCTATCTCATTATCGCCGTCCGGGAGATAGGATCGAGCCGTGGAGCGATGAAACGATCGCGGAATTGTGACTGTTACTTACTACGGTCACGCTACCGGTCCGGAGTTGCACGACTACAGAGAGAAAATACAGTATTGTATCTATAAATGTCCCAAAAGTCTGACCTGTAAATGTCCCATATCTATCCCCACTACTGCGGGGTGTACCCCCTTGAAGGGCCGTGAAGCTCGAGAAGTTTTGGTCGCCGAGAAATATGACACCATGCGGCTCGGATATATCGGTGAGCTCGCTTAATTATTAATATTTCTAACTTCTTTATTTTTCATTATTTTTTTATGGAACTTCGATGACCACATTTGTGACATTTTTCTAATAAAAATCATATCAAATATGATATGGTGTAATGGACAATTAAAGTTTCAGGCAAGAGGAAGGATAGCGTATGGGAACGAAATAGACGCAGAGAGTCGCAGTTGCCGGCACATTTCAAAGGCTCGCTAGCGGCTCTCCTTCCTTGCGCTCGAAACTTTAATTGTCTCCTACACAAGTGAATATCATCGGAATTATATCATATTTGGTATGATTTTTATCAGAAAAATGCCAGAAATATGGTCATCGAAGTCCCATAAAAAAATAATGAAAAATAAGGAAGTTGGAAATTTGGATTAGCTATGTTTATATTTCTCGGCGACCGAGGCCTCTGGAGTTCGGCTGTCCTTCTCTACGTTCGGCAAAACTCAAAGAATACTGTCCCTGGCGCATAAATGTCCCTCGGCAGACCCATGCTGGGACTTATATGTATGTATGGATAAAATACTGGATAAAATCCTCGGCAGCGAGTCTATCAATCCTGACGAGTTTTGTACAAATTCAAGTACAAAAAAAAGAGGAATTTCATGCGAAAAAACGTGAACTATCCCTCCCTTGTTTCCTTGGAAAAAGTAAATAAGGAAGAAAGAGAGAAAGAGAGAGGATCACGCTGCCACGTCCGAGGGAAATTCCTGCGCGAGAGATAAACGCTGAGACGCGTGTCTAATGTTGCACGGGGAAGCTTATCAAACCTCGCGGCGTGATATCGCGCGCGCCGGTATAAATAGCTCTGTTGGACACTTTTTATATTTTTTTTCTCCTCTATTTCGTTTCACCGTGTACACGCACCAGAATTGCAGCACGGGTATGGAACTACACTAAAGCTGGAAATCAAATATTTGCGCCGCGGTTTTATTCTCCATGGGAGACGATAAGATAAAGTGCCCCTCCATTTATTAACGTAATGAAGGGCGTAGGTTTATTCTCGTTCAAAATGGGAGTCGTCGCTGACTCACAGAAAAATATTTCTTACAGTCTCAAGTTGCCTACCGGTGTGCCAAAATAGCTACTTATTTTTTTAATTGTACGTTCATCGAACAGGTCGCCTGATTATCATAGGAAACACATGTATTTCTATAACATAATGTTATATATAGAACGAATACGCCATTCCCTTAACCCTTATCAACACGGGTAATGTTTTATTCGATTCTGCATGAAGAGGTATCCGGGTACCCATACAGGTTGCTGCATACTGTTGTAGCGTCATCGTCGCTACCAGGCCCCAGCGAGGGCCCTTGGTCCGTGACGAGTCCATCTACCTCAGGTTCATGCATATACCTTATAGCTGGCTCCGCATGACCTGGAGATTTTTTATGGCACGTCTTCGTTACTATCGAACTTTAAACTTTGTACTGAGAAATAGTTGTGCTATAAATCACAATTGTATAGGATCTAATTTGCC